>SNQJ01S0027421.1:31859-68179 GCA_010110895.2 Picea sitchensis | reverse complement strand
TTAACACAGTTACGATCTGCTCTGATTGTTACTCGGTCTATGATTATTACTCTTGTCAATGGTTACGATCACTATGTGATCCTGTCTGAAGACTGTGTAAACACTCACATTGTAACTGTCTTTCCATATTTGATTAGAACGACTTGAGCTTTATGATATATTGTTACAGCTGTAACAAATCTATTTTGTTTTCAGTTGTATCGATTATAATTATGTTATGGCATATCATGACTACGATTCTGGTCGATTATGGTTGTATTGATTACGATTACATCGTATCGTATACGATTTGATTCATTACATTGATTTGATTCATTGAGAATGGGTAGGGGAGTGCTCCTCTCCAAAATCCATTTTTTAGTAGTTCTTTCAGTGGAAAAAGGTTTGTACTCTCTGTAAAATGATTTCTCTTATTCCAAACTAGTCTTCGAGGTGTCTTAAGTGTCTTTGTGATGTCGTTAGAGGCATGACATAGAAAATATGGCAGTATGATGTTTTTGACACTTGCAACACTTGTATTCAAGATGTGATACTTACAAGACTTGTAATGATGACACTTGCGACACTATTGAAGTGAGTAATTTTGAGGTGTAATAGATTGCCCCCCAAAGTACGAAGTTAGAAGTCGATGATGACTGAAGTACTTTGTAGACTTTTTTGAGAAAGGGTATGGATGCAGATAAACCGGAAAAAGATGCACACAACCATCAAACAAATATTATGACATGTTTCAAACCCAAGGCATGCATACCTATGCTTGAGTGATAAAGACTTTTTAGGTATGGCCACCATAAAATACACTGCGGATCCATAATTATATTGAAAAAAGGTATATCCACTGAAAATAAAATGTGGATCTATACTCCTATGACCTGAACTAATCATAGCCACGAAGAATACACGGTGGATGTACGAGATGACAAGACATAGCCACAACTAATACAAGGTGGATCTATGTAACAGTATATGTGTCATAGTTCAAAATAACTCCTTCACAACCTGGTCAAAGTACATATAAGAGTGACGACTCAACCCAGGGTCTTCGTACCAATCCCGATGTAGTATGAATCTAACCATGTGAATATATGTCCTGATGTTGAACATGGAAAAAACCACTTGATTACCAGTCAATGATGTAAATTGTTAACAAGCGCAAAGGAGATCACCAATGATGTCAATGATTCCCAAGGTACTCTAGTACATCCCAACGAATGTGAATGAATGAGCTGAAGTCAAACATCTGTGGAATCATCCAATCAAGGGTCAATGATGTAAACCCACTGTCGAACATGAGGAGGCCTACCATTGAGCCATGCAGGTCCCAAGGTACTAATTGGTTTCTAGGTCTAGTTCTTGGATAATGTGTTGAAGTTGATAGGAATAGACTCATTGAAGGAGGGCCTTGATGTATCCCCCATCAATGAAATGAAATGGTCAAAAAGATATAATTGGTAGATCAAATGAACATGAACTAACACGGGTATTGAAACAAGATATTTTTTATGGCTGACTCTCAAAGACGATACTTCCCTTGAACACTGAGGCACAACAACAGAAACTTGACATGGACCAAAACACAATAATACAATGGATACGGTGACTTTCATCAGGTGACCCAAAGGAGTAAAAGAAACTCAGAGGATTGTCTCAGTGCAGATGTTCATCGGATTCAAATGTGTGCAAATACAAAGTGTTGTTTTCAAGGGAAACCATAAAAGCTACTGATAGTGTTCTCAAAAACTGCTTGGCTTTCTTCTTTCAAGTTTTCCCCCATCCAGATACATGAGTATCTCTTTTTAATTTAATGAGCTCGAGGAGGTAAAACATGCTCGATGTAACTCACCTTTGGTAAGTCCCTCTTCCTCTGTTTAATGAAATGGAAGAAGTAAGGGTTTGGTCCCATATGTGCCCTTCAATGTATGATTGTTTAATGAGTCCAGAGAAGGTAAACTTGGTGGTTTTCATATTTAGAGAGTCTGAAAACAACTGAAATATGACTCCAATGTTGTCCTTTTTCATAATGTTAGTCTCGCAAGGCCGAAAAATAGATAAATTATCCCACAAAAGATGCCCTTTCAAACCTTTTAATGAGTGGGAAAGGAAGCAAGATCACTCGACAATCTTTTCATGTTTAGAGAGTCTGAAAATAGCTTAAAGATGACTCCAGGAGGTTCCTTTTTTGTATATCCATGTGGGTCCAAAAAAGAGATAAATGTTTACCTGGTTGCATTCTCATGTATTTACAAGAAAGAAAAAAGACTAAGCTCGGTATTCCCCCAGCTTGAAAGCTAGTGTCTTAACTCCAGAATGATCATCAAAGGCTAGAGACATGCCCTCCAAGCATCAATTCATTCACCGATTATGAGGTTGTCACCAATTTCTCTACTAGATGGAGAAAAAAGGATAAGAGTGGATGAAATGAAGGTTCAAAAGAGGTGATTGTTTCATTTTTTAACGATCTTGACACATGAAAAGAACTATGCTCAGGGCTCCGGGTTCAATCCCTAGATTTTTGTTTCATTTTTTTAACGAGCTTGCTACAGAGAGGAAAACTATGCTCAAAGCTTCTGTTTCATTTTTTAATGATATTGCTACAGAGAAGAGAAACTTTGCTTGTGACCTTTGTTTCATTTTTTAACGAGCTTTCCATAGAGAGAAAATCTATGCTCATAGACTCTTCTTGATCATGGTCTCCAAGAGAATAATGCTCTGGAAGGACACCATGTCAAGGGACAAAACTCTATCATGACTACCAAGATCTTCATTGGATGGAAGAAAATCACTTTGGAAGGAACACATGTCGAGGGCCACGGAAGGGGTAAGGATATTAGGCTCTAATAGCCATACCGAAGATATCACCATGTCAATGACCGGATCCAAATCATTGGAAGTTGAAGGCATGGGAGATAACGCCACATAATTGACATGCGAAGGGGGAGATATTATCGTCATATAAGAACTATTCAGGGAGGTAATCCAGTGAGGACCGATGAATGAAAGTTGATTAATAGTCACGATTCTTCCATCGTGAGGGAAATATATCACATGAAAAAGAGTGGACACAACAACTTTCATGGAATATACATATTCCCGCCCAAGGTGTAAAGAGAAATCCAAGGGGTCTTGGACTACCATGACATCAATAAAGACAGTTTTCCCTCCCAAAGTTATGGGAAACTGAGGAAGGGTCCCTAAAGGTTGACTAGTTCTTCTGTTAAAAGATAACATATTCTATGTAACCGACGCAAGTTGAGGACAACCCAAAGCGTTCCAAACAATAGAGGAAAAAATAGTAACGAACACAACTTCATCTATCAGTGTTTGAGGAACGTCCCGACCACAAACTTGTATTTTAATATGGAAAGGAATGTGAGAGGGAAGATGAGGTCCAGTTAGCGCACCCCAATAAAAAATGATGGCCTCATTCCTTGGAGGGAATTTCATGGGAGAAGGAATAATTCCCCCCATCATGGTAGATTCTCTATCAACAAGAAAAACGTGGACAATAGCGGGTTTACTCTCTAGAGGGAGAGTAGGATTGACCGATGATGGGTTCGGATCGACCACACTGGCACTCTTCAAAGTAAGAGTGGGATTGAATGATGATGTAACCAGATCAATCACTTTATCACTCTTCAGATTAAGGGTGGGACTGACCGAGGAAGGGACTTGATCAGTCACTTTGGCACTCTTCAAAGGAGGAGTGGGATCAACCGATGGCAGAACCAGATCGACCACCTGGGTTTCATTCTCTAAGGGGAGAATGGGGTCAACGGGTGGAAACAGATCGACCACTTTGGTGTCACTCTCTAACGGGAGAGTGGGGTTGGCTGAGGATGAAAATGGATCGAATAATTGGGTTAGACTCTTTTGATGAAGAGTAGGGATGATCGATGATAGAACTAGATCAACTACTTGGATTTGTGGTTCAATCGAGGATGAAATTAGATTGGCCACCTAATCAACCGGACTGACCGAGGATGAAACCAGATTGACCAATCCATCAATTAATGATGAGTTGGGGGAAATATTACGATAAACTTTTCGAAGTTGAAGTTTTTCCAAAAGAGAAGAAGCCTCTTCCATGTGATGACAAAGGTGAGAATAATGATCACCTTTGCATAACATACAAGGGAAATTGACAGTTGTCTTCTTCTTACCAACCTGAACATCACTAGTTGATGGGGCATCACCAACATGTCTAGCAGAGGCCGATGACACGGAGGACCACATTTCTAAGACCTTGGGAATACTAGGGAAATCCCTTACAAAGTGGTCACCCTTACAAAGTCTGCAATGGAATTTGGGTTTCAGATTCTTCATTTTAATCTTGTTGAGCTCATCAACACTCCCAGTACTATTCAGAGTAACTGGTTGCTGGCACTCAACATTTGATGTTGTTGGAGCCTTGGTATTTTTTGGGCTCTTCCTTTTCTTCTCTTTCCTTTTTTTCTTCTTCTGATCAACCTGGCTACTTGATTTAGAGCTTTCACTAGATGAAGAAGGAGAAAGGGACGGAGACCTAATGGGTGAAGAAGACAAAAATTCGACATGTTTTTGATGTGTGGGTGGTGTACTGACATATAAAGTATTAGGTGAAGTTGAAACATTGGGAGGATTCGAGATCACCGGAGTGGGGAACAACCAAACCGGTAATCCGATGTTGAGTCCTGGAAGACTCGGTGTGGCAATGTACGGAGGACCAAAGTTTCCAAAAGAAGGAAAGGTATAAGGTTCCCTAGGAGAAGGGGTTCCTCCATTGGTACTCTCAGGATTTGATGCCATTAACACTGACTCGACCTAAGGTCCACTAAGTAACACAACCAACACATGCTACAAATCAGAGAAGCAAACAATCAAACAAAACCTTCCCACAATGAAACCACTAGGTTGTGATGAAATCCAACGTCGTGATATCAAAATAGGAAGAGGTGAGGATAGAGTGGGTGGATCAGTTACGTTGGTGACCTTCTTAAACGAATTACGCCTTGGTGCAATCTTCCACGTAGTAATTGTGGATTTACCCTCCAAGGAGCTCGAGTGAGTTTGACCAACATATGTTCCAGGTACAGTGAGACTTCCCTTCACTGTCACCTTGTGTGAGACCCTAAATATTATGGCTACTAAGGTCACCAATTCGCATCCAACCCCTGGGTGGGTACAGTCAACAGTCCAGTTAGAACATATGGGCATGATAACAAGTCCGAAATCAACTTGAGAGGCTCCCACACATAATCGTGGGTATACCTTCAAGTGACCACCAATATACGATCCGACCACTAAAAATAGTTGGGCCATGGAGGGATAATCTTCGTAAATCACCTGAATGTGACCTTGTGTGTAACCCATGTGTGAGAGGGGGATCCCAAAAATCCTATACGACAATTGTATTTTCTCTCCCTATCGCAAGATGCTAATTTTATTTGATAGATTTGGAAAGTTATCCTTTCAACCTATTCCAACGCCCTACACCTTAAACTAATGTAGGTTTGCTAACAAATATGTAAAAAGTCTAATAAATTTTAGTTAAGCGTTGATTTTAGTGGTTGTTGTTTACTCAGAGGTGTATGAGAGTGAAGACTGATGATATTATGACTCAGTTCCTGAAACATGCATAAGAAATGATAAGAAATATTTTCTTTCAATGAATGTATAATTAAGGGAAGGAGAAGTATTTTCCTTTCACTGTCAAACAATAAGATGAAATGATCTCATGCAATAGTCCTCAATAAGGAATCCAATGCAATGCTAAAATGTTTATATGTGATTGATAACCAATAGATGTAAAGCTTCCTATGCTAATCAGACTTCAAGAGTTGTGAGATTTAAGCAATCTGGAAGCAAACTTCACATAAACCAAAAGACACCCTTGTTGTGATCAAACAAGAAACAGAAAGCCAAAAACTGAAAAGGAAGTAAAAATAGCTCGGACAAGATGTCTCAAAGATCAGAAAGAAAAGCGAAATAGACCTTTGAAACTCCTTACAAAGTTTTCACTCATTCAAATAAACGAGAAGAAAATGATAAATTGACTTCAAATCGTCAAGGACAAAGAGTTATTGCAAAGTAAGGGAAAATTTAAAAAAATCCCAACAAAAGATGATAAATCCTTAGAAAACAGGGTGTTGAAGGCCAATACCAAGATGGACTGAGAGTATGAGACCCTGAGCAAATGCAAAAGGCAAAAACTACACCCAAAAATTGAAAAACTAAAGGGTTTTTCACTGAAAATGGGGTAGTGCTCTGGTGTAAAGGGTACCAAAGTGCTCCAACACTCAGCATAAGACCATCAGGGAGTGTTGGCACCTTTATAGCAAGGGAAGGGGAGTGCTCTGCTGCAAAAGCTCAGAAAAAATCCCAGAAACTCAAAAAATCAAGAAATTGAAGTCAATCAGGGTGATCATGATGGGTGATCATGATGACATAAAGAGTCAATGAAACAAATATAAGAATAAAAAATACAATATGGAGAAGGGCCAAAACAAGATCTCGGAATGGAAACAAAAAACAGAGCTCTTCCCCAGTGGAGTCGCCAATTTCTGTTGTAGGTGAATCCCCTTGCGAACAAGTGGATTAACTCTTGGTCTCTAGACTCCTAAGACCAAGACAAAAAATTGCTTAACATGGACACAAACATACTTTTAGATCTAATCAAGCTAATATATGAAGGAGAAGAAGAAATATATGTACCTTGTTAATGGCATTTGTCCTCGCAAAGTCAATGATGAGCTCCAATCCTGAGCTCCTCGATAGGTCCTATGGAACAAACTAAGATACAATGGAATTCCTACTCTACTGAGATTATCTCAATCATAGTTCTATCTACTGCAGACAAACGCATATGGAATAAACATAGGTTTGAAAGAAACAATCCAAGCATTGATTATTAATGAGAACAAGTAAAAGTACTTACAATCCTTTGAATGAAGGTGCAACAACTTCTTCCAGTTCTCCTTGTCCAAACACGTTGCTCAAGTAATATACATTGATTTCTATGATTAAATCTCACTTATGAGATCATAAGTGTCACATCTCCAATCTCTTATGTTCATACCACTTACAAGATCATAAGTTTGGTATCAATCTCTAGTCTCTTCCTCATGTACCTTTCACCTTGAGAAGGCCTCCTTATATAACCTTGGAGAGGTCCAACCACTTTAGATATATTTGGGATAAGTTGAGGATTCCTCTCTTTCAGTTTAGTATCTTCCCTAATATCATGCCTTGACCATCTATTCGAATCCAACCACCTTCAGCAATTGAGGGAGTTTTCCCTGATTTGTCTCAACAAACCCAAAAATTTCTCAGAAAAGGGTAGCGCTCCCCCAAAAGGGTGCACAGGGCGCTCAAACACTCCCCCAAAGAGGCTCAGGGAGTGCCATCACTCCCTAATAGTGGGTAGGGGAGCACTCCTCTCCAAAATCCATTTTTTAGTAGTTCTTTTAGTGGAAAAAGGTTTGTACTCTCCGTCAAATGATTTCTCTTCTTCCAAACTAGTCTTTGAGGTGGCTTAAGTGTCTCTATCATGTTGTTAGAGGCACAACATAGGAAATATGGAAATATGATGTTTTTGACACTTGCAACACTTGTATTCAAGATGCGACACTTGCGGACAAGATGCGACACTTACAACACTTGTAATGACGACACTTGCAACACTATCAAATTAATGTTGAGGTGTAACAGATATTATTGTAATAGAGATCTGCTCTGTTGGAGGTCTCCCCCTTGAAGAGGCAAGTGAAAATTTCTCTCAGTAATCAAAGTGCTCTTTTTGGTGTTATTCTAGTATCATTTTGGTATTATTGTGGTGTTGTTCTAGTTATATTGTTGTTCATCTGCCATTTCTAGCATTTTATTTATATTCTGCATAATTTTTATATCTGGAATATTACATTCAGAAACTCTTACTCATTACAACATCCATTAATGAGATAAAGTCAGAGGTAATTCCTCCTTATGATCCAATCACACACACCTTTGATGTAAAACAATAACTTGTCTCCGGTCCTAAACATGACTTCTCAATTAAGGCAATTTTGAAATAGTTATTTACAATTCCAAAAATTAGGGTCTTTCCAAAAACCATCAAACTTTTCTAAAAGGTTGACCCTCTTATTTATAACAAATTATTATCTAAAAATATCTATCAAAAGTGAAAGCTAAGTAAAAGAAGACATCGCCACATGGCGCTTTCATCTCTCTGTCTTCTAAGAGTCATCAAATGGTTTCACTTAAGTGGATGAATCTTCTCATACTCTGACCATTTGATGAAGAGTTCCTCACATGTGTTGGCATACGATAATATGTGTTGATCCATCGAAGTCGAAAGGATCTCCTTTGTATCCATTTCCCATGCCCGATATACTTTAGCACTTAACTCCTGTAATAATATCTGATCCTTGTGTTGAGTTGTGAAAAAGGTACAAATATTCTCCTTATTGCTATGGTTTATGATACATTCTTGATTTCCTTTTCCATTAATTATAAGTAATTAGGAAATAAAATGATTAAAAAGTCTTCTAGAAATATTATTGAGTGATATTAGATAATTTCTAAATTTTGGTTTGAATTGTTTGATTTTATTGCAAAAAATGGACAATTGTTGTTACCTCAAGATAATTAAAGATATCCTGAAGATACATAAGCTATTGACGATCGAAGGAATCAGTCATAAAGCAGTTTTGAAGAAGATTGAATCTTTATTTTGTAATCTTTCTAAATAGTAAAAACAATCCTGAGGATCTCTCTATCCTCAGGATAGCTTAATTTACTCATGACATTGTAATATATAGAGGATGATGAACAATAGAGAAATATGTTAGAACTAGTTGATAGATCGATGGTTAAACCAGTGGGCACATTAAAAGATATAGAAATTTCGGTCGACTCTTGGGGATCCCCAGCTAATTTCCTCATTATCAACTCAAGAAGTAGACTCGATGGACACACATTAATATTGGTACGACCATGGATAGAAACAACACATGAATACATAGGATGTCGTACAGGCAACATGACAATTTCTAGAGGAAATTCTACAAAGAACCTTACCCTGTATCCTCTAGCTAAACTGAGTCTGCCTATTATACATCAGCAATTGCAACCACCTAGATATCCAGAAGAAAATGTATGATATCCTCTCACACTGGAATTAGATCTTTCTCTCAAAAACCAACTAGAAGATGATGTGATCAATAGCTTCATTTACAGCCCAACCGTTATAGGAAATCAAACATGTCAAATGATAAAAGTCATTTTAGAGAATGAAGCATAGGGAGATCATTTGGAAGAAATGATGGAGAAACATATTCCCACTACTGCTTTCCATAACAACATTTCAGTTGAAGTTGCACCAGAGAGGTTTCTGAATATTAACGTTAATCTGAATGAGCAACAACAACAAAAATTGATTCAGATCCTTTCTAAATATCAACAGGCTTTTGCTTGGGAGTATCCTGACATGAAGGGAATTGATCCCCAACCTTATACACATCATATCTATATTGAAAAATATGCCCGACCCATCTGACAACCCCAACAAAGATTGAATCCTCACCTCAGGGACGTTGTTAAAGAAGAATTACAAAGAATGTTGCATGTAGATTATATATATCATATTTCAGACAGTCTGTGGGTCTCTCCACTAGTAATCGTCCCCAAGAAGAATGGAAAGTGGCGGATCTGTGTAGAATACAAATAAATCAATAAAGCTACCCAGAAGGACCACTTTCCCCTACCTTTTATTGATCAGGTCCTTGATACTTTAGCAGGGAAGCAATTTTTCTCCTTCCTAGATGGCTTGAGTAGTTATAATCAGATTCAAATTGCTCGACAAGACTAGGATTAAACTACATTTACATGTCCCTGGGGTACCTTCACATATAGAGTATTTCCCTTTGTATTATGTAATGCTTCAACTACATTCCAGAGATCTATTTTAAGCATATTTTATGATTTGATTAATGAAGGACTTGAAGTCTACATGGACGATTTCACCCCTTATGGCACTGACTTTGATCAAGCTCTAAGTAAAATGGAGAATGTACTCGAGTGATGCATTGCTACTAGACTATGTTTGAGTCATGAGAAATTTCATATGATGATGATTGAAGGTGTGGTACTAGGACACTATGTTTCTGCAGATGGAATCAAGGTAGACCCAACAAAAATAGAGGTAATCCTTAATCTTCCTACACCTAGTACACAAACTGAGGTACGTAGTTTCCTTGGTTGTGCAGGATATTATCACATATTCATAGAAAAGTTTTCAAAGATATATATACCTTTACATGATTTAACTGTTAATGTGGAATTTCAGTGGTCTGATAAGTGTGATGTTTCATTTGCAGAACTCAAAAGTATGGTTTCAACAACACCAGTGCTAAGAGGACCAAAATGGAAATTACCATTCCACATCTCTAAAGATGCATCAGATATCTCCATTGGTGTTGTCCTTGGACAGGAACAAGACAAGAAACCTTATGTTATTTATTTTATTAGAAAAAATCTTACTCCTGCTGAATTAAATTACACAGTACTAGAAAAAGAATTTTTAGCCGTTATACATGCTATTAATAAATTTCACCACTATATAACAGGCTATCCAGTTATTCTATATATTGATCATTATTCTATTAAATATTTAGCTAAAAAACCTATTAATAATGGACGGGTTACTCAGTGGTTATTACTATTGTAGGAATTCAACATCACCATCAAGGATCGACCCGAAAGAGAAAATCTTGTTGCATATTTTTTGTCTCGCGTAACAAAAAAAAATAACTCTTTGAGAGTTGAAGACCAATTCCCTGACGAACAGTTGTTCACTGTCACTATTAAGATGCCTTGGTATGCTGATGTGGAGAATTATCTGGAAGTTGGGAAACTACCACCACACCTATCATCAAGAGAAAGGAAACTAATCATTCAACGCAGTGCACAATTCACCTAGATTGGTGCATATCTTTTCCACACGAGGTCTGATCTTGAGATCCGAAGATGTGTCAGAGACGATGAAATTTATGATGTCTTGAAGGAGGGTCACGATGAACCCAGTGGTAGACATTTTGTAGACCATAGAACTGGGCATAAGGTTTTACAGATGGGCTATTATTGGCCCTCAATATTTAAATATGCAAAGAAGTATGTCGGGGCCTACGACAAATATCAGAGGATGGGCCGAACAAGCCAAGATAATGAAATTCCCCTACAAGCACAAGTGGTGGAAGAACCTTTTGAGAGATGGGCACTGGATTTTGTTGGCCCCTTCAACCCAAAATCAAACCAGAAAAATTATATACTAGTTGCAATAGACTACATCACCAAATGGGTAGAAGCACTGTCCTTGCCAAATGAAACTGAGGAAGCAGTCATTAAGTTTCTCTTTAAATTATTTGTACGCTATGGATTAACCAGGGAAGTAATCACTGATGTAGGGTCACAATTTACAGCCCATAAAATCACGGCCACTCTGTGCAATTATTAGATTAAACACATAGTTACTTCCCCATACCACCCACAGGAAAACAAACAAGCGGAAAGTACCAATAAATTCTTGGAGGAAATCTTGATAAAAACAGTCTCAACAAACCATCAAAATTGGGCAGCTGAGTTTCCAAATTCCTTATGGGCCTATCGCACAACATGACATAACACTACTGTCTACTCTCCTTATCATCTAGTCTTTGACAAAGAACCTATTTTTCCAATTGAATTTGAGATCAAGACTCTAAGAATGGCCCAAGAAATTGGATTGGATCTTATGGAGGCACACACACAACACTTACAACATCTTAATGATTTAAATGAAGCACACATTTTCACCCTTCAACACACAAATTTATTTAGCAGTAGAGAGATAGCTGGCACGATAAGCATATCAAGAAGAAATCATTCCAGAAAGGTGATTGGGCGCTTCTCTATGATTCCATATTTCAATATTTTCCTAGAAAATTGCAGACAAGGTGGTTGGGACCATATGAAATCAATGAAGTTCATGATAATGGCACTGTCACTTTAGTTACCATTGATGGGTCTGGTTCTCCTTTTCTGATAAATGGACATCGACTATGACTCTACCATTAGCCACTATCAAAAGAATCATTTTGCCAAGAAGTAAGTAATGATGTTGATGTTCAAATTTTAGCTGGCTGGGAAGGTAACTCAACAAATTCAGTTCCATGAAACTATTTTTCTTCAAGCACTGTACATATTGTATATGGTTTTCTTTAAAGGTTTGATTGAGTTTTTAGTTTTTTTACTTCCTTGGAAAGTCATTATAAGAAAATTTGGAGAACAAAAACCAGAAAAGATGATTGTAATGAATATAATTAGCACTCTTTTATGTTCCTTATTCAAACTTCAAATTGCTCCTGTCTCACTTTGAAAAACCCATTGAATATAAGCCTTGTTTTACACAGGAAATGAATATGTCATGTTCCGCAGCAAAAAGTCAGGCGATTGCACTAAAATAATGTGCAGCTGTAATAAATAGAAAATGAATGCATAACACTAACAAACCATCCAATACTTCGAGCATTGAATAAAACTTCCCATAAAAATTGAATGAATTTAGTTGCTAACTAATCAATCCTAGATTCACTAAAACAAAAATGTTTGTGGGATGTTCCCAATTACTTAATTAGATAGTTAAAATTTGAACATCATTGTTGTCGTTCATTCGAACATAACAATTGTCATTCCCTTTTTTTTTATTTTTGTTCCCTTTGAGGGTAGTGTCATTCATTTGAATGGAAAAACTATTTTTCCCATGTTGTGATTGTTGTTCCCTTTACGTGTAGTATCGTTCACTTTAAAGGAACAACTGGCATTCCTTTTGTTGCGATTGTCGTTCCCTTTTTTGAGTAGTATCATTCATTTGAAAGGAACAACTGTGTTCCTTTTGTCGTGATTTCCATTCCCTTTTGTGAGTAGTATCATTCATTTGGAAGGAACAACTACCATTCCTTTTGTTGTGTTTTTTGTTCCGTTTTGTGAACCGTATCATTCATTTGAATGAAATAGTTGTCGTTCCCTTTGTCACGATTGTCGTCCCTTCTTTCTGGGTAGCATTGTTCATTCGAAAAGAAACAGTTGTTGTTCCTTTTTGTGGTTGTTCCTGTTGTTTTTTCTTTTTGTAAGTAAGTAAAATATATTAAGTGCCTCTCAGAAGCAAAGTGTCATAGCAAAATACAAGATGTTCGAACTGAAGAGAAAAGGACTGCCCCAACAGAGGGGAAACCAGTCCATGTTCCCAGAATCACCAAAATGTTCAGAGCTACTATTGTCTATTAAAAACATAAGAGTTATTCCTAGATACCCCACCAAAACTGGAAGAAAGTTGACAGAAATACACCTGACACCCTGCAACATAACTGACATGCTAGACACCCGGAGAGTAATTGGGCCACATGGGCTGGAGGTCTCCTGTCCAAGGCTCCTCCTCTATGTAAGTGATCTGGTCGGCCCAATTCTTGTTTCCCTCCCCGTCGTCCGCTGTGTTATCAGCTTTGCTGCCTGAGTTTTCACCCGTATCTTCTTCCTTCTTCGCATCTGCAGCGGCTTCCTCTGGCGCGTTCGATTCCTGCATTGGAGAGTCCTCATTCTGTCTAGAGGCAAGGGAGTCCTGTAGGGAGGTGAGGGTCCTAAGGAAGAGTTCGACCTTGACGTCCGTTTCCTGGAGACGGAAGTTGAGGTCTTCCACGCCCTGGCGAATACCAAAGACCATATCATAAAGAGCCGCTAGGCTATACCAAAGCTGCGTAGAGGTGAAAGAGTCCCGGGGGAGAGGCCCAGCCCCGCGAGAGTTCTGTGGAGGGTCGGGCTCAGGGGCATAGGGAAGCACTGGAGACTCGCAAGGGTGGTGAGGGGGGGAACTGACAGTTCGGGGCACCAGCGCCCTCGAATTGGATTGCTAATGTACCATGCCACGAGAGGTAATTGAGAGATGGCCAGACTGACTACGAGAGGAGGAGCTCAAAGAGGACGATTCAGAGCGGGAGATGGAGGGACGCCGAGGTTTCCAGGGTGAACCTTGCCTTGGCCTCCCCCATGGACGCCTCATGGTCCAACAGAAACTATAGGCAGAAGTGATAGAGGTGGAGGATACAGAGCCGAGCTTATGCCAATGCCACTGCAGAGCAAGCACTGCTAGCGGCCAACTGCAACAAACAAACCACATTGTAATCAACTGCATGCTATGAAGCCAAAACGGAGGAGCAGCTGCGTTAATGGTCGCATTAAAACCCATTCGTATCGATTTTACGGTGCAATTAAACGTCGGGGGGGAGGCACAAGCCTTTCACGTGCCCCCACATCCTGTAGCCCGTCACCCTCCTCCGTCGACTGTCGCGTAGACCGCACTATCACCCCATCCGGGGAGTTGTTCCTGTTGTTTTTAATTTCCTTTAAAAATAATGATTTTTCACCAACAACACGTCCCTCTGATACAATTAGCCACTCCTTTGGGTATGAACTTCACTAACTAATTTTCAGCACCACTTCTAATTATCATAGTAACGATTTGTCATTTTATTTTGTGGACTATCTAGAATACCTTATCAAATTGTTTTTTGGATTGATTTCTTTGAATTATCTTAATATTGTTCATAATCCTTGACCACCATAATTCGTTTCTTTCCCCTATATATACGTATACTTGAATGATAATTTTCCTTCATATAATAATGAGTCTAAGACACATTTTTTCCTTGGAATTCTTACACTTCTTATGCCATCCCACACTCTTAAGGAGTAGATGAGCCTCCCTTAATAAAACCTAAAAAAAAAATTAAAATTAAAAATAAATAAAAAAAATAAACTTCTCTGACAAAGGATAGGGGGTCTCATCATGAGCCAACCTACCATGATCATAAGATAATAGCATAAGTAAAATTCCCACTATGGCCACCACACTAGGGAAATGGAATTTGGCATTTTTTTCGTCAAAGGACAAGAGGTATCATCACAAATTGTCTTGTTCACTTAGGTTACGATATAGTGAGTGGCATTATCGTTATCTAGATACCAAACTAGGATAGTGGTCTTTTTGGGAAAAGATTATTAAAACTATTTATTAAGGATACAGGTTCATCTATGGGTTAAAATGAAATTTTGTCAAGGCTATGGACACCTACTGGCAGTAGTGGCTCTGTCTATGGTATGGAAGTTTATCTTAAATACACTAAGATTTTTGTGTGTTCCTAGAATTCCTTTCTTAAAAAGAGGCTATCATTCCGGTTATATTCAGTAACAAGGGAACTCGACAAAGTTATGATATGTGGAATATTTATAACACGCGAACAAATTTAGACTATTCAGAATCTTTATCCTTAAATGTTTTTTGAATATAGGTATTTTGAACGTGTATTTCCCACAAAAGAAGTGATTTTTGTTCATGATTACCTTTAAAGTGCCTTTTAAGTTTATTAATGATTGTTCTCCCAGCGGTGACAACAGCGTAGTAATTATCCCTCACTTGAACTACCTGCCATCATTACACTTGCACATATTGACGATCGAGGTCGGCCTTTTCATTTATCAGGGGGAGGATAATCTTCACGTTTATTGATAGATCATAATGATTTCAATTAATGACACAATTCATATTTCTATATATGTTTTTCGTTCTGTGATTTTTACAATTTCTGGTAATATTTTCTCACAAGCTGGTCTAACCAAGTCTGCAGCCGAGAATGATAGTTGTGATGACCTATTTACAGAGGACATGGGCAGTCAAAGCATCCACTGAGAGCCCACATTACTGCAAGTAGCCGACCAGGCGAGGGAAATTTTACATCGTCTGGGGTGGAAAAAATATTTCAACAGATTGTAGGTATATGACATAAATATCAGGATAGAATTTTTCCATAATTTACAGAGGGGAGTATCGGCGATTCGAGGCATACAAATTTTGGTCACTGAGGAAATTATAGAATATGTAACATGCCTCCCAAACGTAGGCACACAGTGGACCGAGAAATACACAACACTCAAGGAGGATGTGGAGTCTTTCGTAGAACCAGGAGAAGAACTTGACAAAAAATGGAAAGGACTCAACCACTCTTCTCTCAGCGAGCCATGGAGGGAGTCACTAGGAGTAATTTATAGATATATCACATGTGATGGGAGATACGATGTGGTGAGGCTGTGCCACCTGTAACAACCCTAGTTAAATGATTTCTTAAGGTTTATCAAGTATAATTAATTAGATAATTAATTGTCCTAATATGTTTTAGTTAAACAATGATTATTAATTAATAATATTAATTAATTAAATATTTATATCTGTTGATTGATTAATTAATTAATTAATTGACTCATTAAAGGTTTGGGAATGAATTAAAGGGCTTAATAACTTTAAATTATTTATTATAAGACTTTACGTATACAGGGGGGGAATGAAGCATTGAGTGGAGGGATAAGGTAATAAATGGTAGGATAAGGTAACGAATGGAGGGATAAGGTGGGTGGCATTAAAGGAGGGTAAGGAGTCGGTGAATGAGGGGAGATATGACTGGACGGAGGATGGCGGGAGGGGGATTATTATGAAAAATTGGGAGGAGAGGACTGTATTTTTGTTGTTGGATATTTTTCTGTATTTGGGAGTTTGGTTTTGGAGATTGGGTGAACTGTTGTAGGGGGGCACTAGGTTGTTGGGATTTTTGGTCTCGGGGGCCAGGAATCCTCATGGAATCCTGGAGCTAGGGAGCCGGATAGGCTGCTCCTAGCCGGATGGGTGGTTAGTCGTTTTTGGGCAGGGTTTGGTCAGAGCATCAAGTAGAGTCTGGGCAGAGCAGTAGAGAGGACAATCAGAGGTTGGGAATTTAGCATCAGATAGAGGTATTTTTATGTATGCATTCTCATGAACATGTGATGGTTATTTAAAATTATTAGCATGCTATTATTTAAATTTTTGTTGCTTATATGTTGAATGAAAGAAATTACTTAATGTTTATGCGTCAAAGTAATATTATCTGTTTAAATTTATGAGTTTTATTAGGATTAACTAAATCAGGTCCTTACACATGGTATCAGAGCCCTGGTTTAAAAACTTGGACCAAGGCCTACCCACCTACCCAATTTAGGAATGGAACTGTTCCCACCCAGAAATCTAAACAAACCTAAATAATCTGTAAAGGGTAAATATATATATATATATATATATATATATATATATTGAAATCAGCCCAGGGCCCTGAAACCCTTTAATTAGATGAAAATATGAGCTCCAAGCTCCACCTCCACCTAGCCTACAAGCCAAAAACACTTTTTTGTTTAGTTACACAGATCTATATATAAATAATATGCCCATTTGAAAGTAAGGTAGTATAATATTCTACACAGTTGAAGTGTTAAATAAATTTTAACACTTATTTCAAATAAACAAACCTATTTAGAGGAATATAATTATATATATATATATATATATACATATTCTGTCGGGAATTCCTAAACAAATTTATAAATAAACATTTCAAGTAAACATATAAAAATAGATATGTATTTAATATATATATATAATCATTAACTGGATCAAACCAAAGTTACCTTGAAAGCATTCAGGAGAAGGATTGATCCCCATGACTTCCCTACCTCAATAGCCTCAAGCTTGGCTACACCAAAAAATAATTTCTGGAAGAACTTCGAACATTCTGGTAACTTGGAAATGAAATAAGTAATAAACAATGGTTTGAACAAAAATGATGTTTAAATCTTATATAATCAAGAGGTTTATACACATCTAGCACCTTCATTTTATAGTAATTTAATGGTGCAGATAATGGACTGTAATGGACTATAATTAGAGCACATTCCCTCCACTAAGATAATGGACTGTAACGGACTGTAATGAGACCAACAAACACACGATCCATGGCCACCCCTAGATTGTTTTAGCTTAATACCTAAACCCAGCAAGATATGCATATTATGCATTGCATATTTTAAATCATTTCCATTAATTCCTAAATTTGAGCGACCTTTAATACTCTATTAGGCCAACGACATCTTGAGTCTACTCTTTCACCAGATCTCGAATTCATTCCATTTTGTGATCAGAGAGAGTGAGGGTTCTGGATTCCAAGTCAAGGTTTTTTACAAGACTAAAGCAATGGATATGGACTGGATGAATGCCCCTCACTCCATGGGGACAACAATCATCGAAGTGGTGCCAAGAGTTGATTCACGGACAAGCACGGGTAAGCCTATTTGTTTCACTTCAATGGGTTTGTAGGGTTTCAATGATTGATCATAAGTTGGCCTGGTATAAACATTTGCATTTACTCCAAAATGGAAGCAATAAAACCATGTCGTTGCACTCAAGTCACGTTGGAGAACTTGAATAACCCTTCCAGGTAGTCATCATGTAAGAATTTCTAGACTAAATTTACACTGAAAATGATCCAGGTGGATTTTTGGGCAGTTTCGGAGAAGATTTCATTTTTTTTTTAAACCAAAAACACAATTTTTTAAGCTCTCCCAATATTTTTCCCCCAAAACTATCCTAACAGAGTTCCAACCACACTCATGTAAATTTGAGCGACATAAAAGAAGGCTTTACATGTTGGCAACGACGCACGTATGATTTTATTTAACCCACTGTGACCTGTCTAACATCTTCATGCATTACTACATCGACATATAATAACTAATAGTTACCACTTCATTCATTATCCTACCTGTAACATATACGAAATAGACATTCATAGCAATTTAGGTTTTGACCTCCAAGCGAGTATGGGCTCTTTTCTTAATGGATTCCTGGAGCGGATTCTTCATGATGACGATGAACACAAACTTCTCAGAGATATCGGAAGTCTCTCCATTCTGGCAGGACCAGTGAAATTCCTGCACCATAAATAATAATAATTAAATAATAATAAAAAAAAATTAATGGAAGCTAGCGACCAAGTGCCAAGCAACGAGGAGGAGGAGCCCATGAGGAGGAGCCCAAGATTATGAGCTAATGCATATACCAAAATCCACAGTCACAAATCACACAAAGACGAGAGCTAACACTAAGACCATCAACACATCAAATCCCGAGTCTAGCACCAAGACAACGGAGGAGTTCGTACATGGCATGGATGTTGTTTGATCCTCTCGGGGCATTTTGTGCTCTCTTACGTTGTTACACAGGCTCATCTCAAAAGAAAATTTTTGAGTAGGGGCTCATGGGTTTTGAACCCGCGACTGGTGGCCAAGTCGGTGCCCAAACCAAGCCAATAACCTGCAACACAACACCAAAATGGTCGGCCACACAAATCCGAGAGAGAATATAAGGATAAAGAAGGAGAGAAAAAAAAATAGATAAGTCATAAGAGACTTGGCTATCTTGCTCAGGCTTGAAGACCTCAAACCATGGCGGCCAACCGTGTAGCCAGGGACCTCCCAAGAAGAAACGATGAGGAAAAGAGTAATTAGGGTTACGACGATAAGGGTTAGGGTTTAGATAGGAGGGTGCTGGAGGAAGCAAGGCAGGAATGTGGAATCCATGCGTGCCCACACTTTTTTTTTTAATTATTTTGATTTTTTTTATTATATATATATATATATTATTATTTTTTTGTTCATTTAAATTTATATTTTAGTGTAAAGTATAGTTAACTGTTTTAAAAATAATTAATTAATTCAACTAATTCAATTAATTAAAATAATTAATTAATTCGACTTATGATTTTAGGGATGAATTAATTAGAGTGATTTAATTAATTATAGTGAGTTGCAACAAAGTAATAGTGAGTAACAACACAAAATTCGAAGGAGAAAGTACAACAAGTACTGGGATGTACTGAGTTCTCATGAAGCAATATTATGATCGAATAGCTCTGCAACTTTGTTGCTAGGATTGCCGCAGCCATGGGGGAGGGGGCTTCCATTAAATAGTTTAAACAAAAATTTTAAGGACTTAAACCATGACCCAGGGGGATGGGGCTTCATGCGCACTAAGAGGGTAAGCTAGAGGAATTGGTGAGTATGGCACAAATATAGCATAGCTATAAGGCGAGAGGAGTCAATAGTTTTCTTAGGTGAAGAAATCAAGCTTAGACGCTTTATCCCTAACCTAGCCACCTCCCCTAAAGAGAGTAACATATGTTTATAGACAAGTAAAAAGAAACTTATGCCTAACCTTGTTTTCTAGTTTAAGTTACGCAAATATGAAACGTCCTTGAACTCACCCTGACAACCTTGGTTGATGTAGGTTAAAGCATACAAGATGGTTAGGAATTGAGGGAATCGAGGCAGAGGAGCATCGTCGTAGGCACCACCAACACCGCCAGCACCACCACCACCATCGCATGAACTAGCTCTCATATTATTCTCTTTGGAGGCCATAAATGAGACTTTAAAGGGGCATCAACCAACAGGGATCGAAGTGGAGCCCCCACCATCTGGAATAGGTAATCCAGAAGCGTCAAGGGATTCAAGGGGAGGACCTCCACCCTAATACATCACTAGAGAACTGTAGAAGATCAAACTTTTGGAGTTTGTTGGGGGTCGCGCCAGTGAACGCGCAGAAGCATGATTGGAAGGCATGACAAGGTGTTTTCCTTAAGGGACTATGCGTCCACCTCAAAGGTGAAGATAACAATTTTTTAGTTGAGAGACAATGCCTTGAACTGGTGGGGCAACCTGGAAAGACAACTGCATCTTACCCCGGACACTGTATCTTGGGAACTTTTCAAGGAGAGTTTCCGAAGGAAATATCTGCTAGCTTACTATGAGGAACAACATGTAGGAGCATTTCATTCTCTAATACAGGGAAACATGACCATAGAGGGATATGAGATTAGGTTTATGGAATTGGTCAAGTATGTTTCATATATGGATAATGACCAATGACAGGTAGAACGGTTCGTCTATGGGTTGAGCCCTAAGATAAGGGCTATGGTGTGGATGTGGAAACTGTCTTCAGTAACAGAATCTATGGAAAATGCGTGTTATGTGGAGGAACACATGAACTTAACTAGAGGTATGAAACTGACCTTTCCGCATCGTCCTGGATTCGTGGGGAAGGCCCCTAGAACATTTCCTAGGGGAGGGGGCTCAAGGCCACCTCCATACGATAATAGAGTCGCACCAAGGACAATAGCTGCAGGGATTTCAATGGAAGCAAGTGCAGCATCTCATTCATCACCAACGACGTAGGCAGGTCCAAGACCATCTCAAGGAGAAGCTACTAGGGGCAGGGGTTCCAGGGGAAGGAAATCATTTCAGAGACAGTCACAGAACAGTGTGCAGGTTCAATCCCATGTTACATGTTGGGGATGTGGAGGACCCCATTACCAGTGTGGCTACCTAGAGTTATAATCAGGATTTATGCATAGAGAAGGAAAGGCCCTGATGGGAAGAACAAGTAGTAGCCACCATATTTACGCAGTGGTTAATAATCGCCAGGTCGAACATCAATCCACAGTGGTGGAGTCATCAAGTACACTAAATCATATCAATTTTAAGATTTTATTTGATTATGGTGTGACAGATAGCTTCATTTCACCATCTGCATTAGAAAAGAGTGGGTTGGCAGCCTATGAGCATGATGACTTTAAAAACGTCGAGATGGCTTCGGGGGAAAAACAAGCGGTAGGACCCTAGTGTTGATAATTGTATAGTAGACCTGGGAGTATGTACTACCAGGTTGAAGGTATATGCCACTGCTCTTGGGGTGTACGACCTAATCATGGGAATGGATTGGTTAGAATCTCATTGAGCTTTGGTAGATTGTTTCACAAAAATGGTTCTTTGTGTAGACGACTAAGGAAGGCCAGTGGAGATCCAGGGTGTACTGAGAAGGGTGTCATTATGCTTTATCTCAACTATGAAGATTAAGTGATGCTTGAGGCAAGGGTGTTGACTATATGTAGTGGAAGTAGTGAATGAAAGGAAGGGACCCTCATTAGATCAATACCCAGTATTGTCAGAATTTAAGGATGTTTTTACGAACGAGTTACCAGGGTTACCTCCTGAGAGGGAGCTTTCTTTTACTATTGAGCTAAAACCTGGTGCAAAACCAATTTGCAAGACTCCGTATCGGATGACAGCAACAGAACTTTGTGAGTTGAAAATGCAGTTGAAAGAGTTACTAGACTTAGGGATAATAAGGCCAAGTGTCTCACCTTGGGGTGCACCAATAATTTTTGTAAAGAAGAAGGATGGATCCTTACGACTGTGTATAGATTACAGGGACTTGAACCATGCTACAGTGAAAAATAGGTACCCAATTCCACAAATAGATGACCTCTTCGATCAGATGAAAGGAGCATCAGTATTCTCAAAGATCGATTTGTGATCAGGGTATCATCAGTTAAGGATTAAGGGAAGCGATATCCCAAACACTGCCTTTCGAACTCGGTTTGGGCATTACGAGTTTGCATAGTACCTTTCGGATTGACCAATGCGCCAGCAGTATTCATGAGCCTCATGAACGACGTATTCTGAAAGTACTTAGACCGTTTTGTACAAGTCTTTCTAGATGACATGCACATTTATTCCAAGAATGAAAGAGAACATGAGGAACACTTACGAGTGGTGTTGTCCTTCCTTAGAAAGAACAAATTATATGGGAAGTTGTTGAAGTGTTCCTTCTTTCAGAAAGAGATCCACTATTTAGGTCATATCATTTCCGGTGAAGGAATCTTTGTGGATCTAGAAAAGGTAAAGGTCATTATGGAGTGGCCAGTGCCAAAAAATGCTCATGAGGTGAGAAGCTTCATGGGGCTAGTAGGTTATTATCGGATATTTGTGGAAAGATTTTCAAAAATAGTGAAACACATTACCACTTTGCAATGCAAGAGGGTCAGGTATGAATGGACGGAATAATGTGATAGTGCATTCATCGAGCTTAAGAGGTTACTAACTAGTGTGCCAATTCTATGAGTGTCGGATATGGAAAAGGACTTCACAGTCTGCACGGATGCCTCGAATCAAGGGTTGGGGGCCATGCTAATGTAAGATGGAGGAGTGATAGCTTATGCATCAAGGAAGTTGAAGAAACACTAAGAGCTATACGCAACTCATGATTTAGAGTTGGCAACTGTAATGCTAGGTCTAAAACTTTGGAGGCACTATCTTGTGGGGAAAAACTTTGAGCTCAAAATGAACCATCAAAGTTTAAAACCTCTCTTCACTCAAAGGGATCTGAATGCCAGGCAAAGGAAATGGAGTGAGTTTATGAGTGAGTATGATTTTGGTATTTCATACATCAAGGGAAAGGAAAATGTGGTCGCAGATGCCTTGAGTAGGAGACCACGTGTCTTCTCCTTGGTAACCTTAAAGGTCAATCTGAGGGAATGTGTGTTGACGCAACTCCAAGGAGATAGTTGGTATTTAAAGGTTACTTCAAACCTCCAGAAAGGGAGACAATTAGATCCAAAGTATGAAGGATATAGTTTGGAAGCAGACGGACTATTGAGATATCGGGGAAGGATGTACATCCCTAAATATGGGGATATTCGAAGCATCATACTGAAGGAAGCCCATAGAGCACTTTATTGTGTGCATCCGAGTGTGAAGAAGATGTACGTAGAAATAAGGAAGCTTTTCTTATGGGCAGGCATGAAGCGTGATGTAGTCCATTTCGTCACCAAGTGCCTAGAGTGTCAACAAGTGAAATCCAACCACCATCACGCCGCAGGCCTCCTACAACTACATGATGTTCCTATGTCCATGTGGGAAGTCATCTCTATGGATTTTGTTGTGGGGTTTCCATTCACATCTCATAGACACATTGCCATTATTGTGATAGTGGATAAGTTAACCAAGAGTGCTCATTTTATTCCAGTTAGAGACACTTATGATGTCACTGATGTGGAATGTGTGTTTGTAAGTGAGGTCATCCATTTGCACGGGATACCTAAGAAGATCATTTCAGATAGGGACTCCAGATTCACTTCCGAGTTTTGGACAAGTTTGCAGTCAGCATTGGGGACCCAGTTGAACTTAAGCAGAGCTTATCATCCTGAAACAAATGGAAAAACTGAGAGAGTAAATCAGGTCATGGAATACATTCTTAGGATGTATGTTATGGATAATCAAACCTAGTGGGAGAAGTACCTACCTTTGGTAGAGTTTGCCTACAATAACAGTTTTCATAGCTCCATCGGAATGCCACCCTACGAAGCTCTGTATGGAAGGCCATGTAGAACGTCGTTGAGTTGGGATAGACTAGAAGACCGAGTAATAGTTGGGCCAGAATTGATTCAAGAGATGGAGGAACAGGTGATTCAAATTAGGAAGAGACTAAAGGAATCACAGGATAGGCAAAAATGTTATGCGGAGGCACACAGGACCGACTGAAGTTATGAAGTGGGAGACCAGGTTTTCATTCGTATCAGGCCTAACAAGAGTACCATACGGTTCGGGAAGGGGAAAAAGTTGTCACCTCGATTTATAGGACCGTTCAGAATCCAAGAGAAAATTGGACCCATTGCCTATCGTCTCATACTGCCACCGCACTTACATAAAACTCATAATGTTTTTCATGTATTTGTTTTACGTCATTATGTTGTTGATGAATCACATGAGTTAAATTGGAAGGAATTGCAGGTATCAGACGTGGGAACTCTCATGGTAGAATTGTTACGCATATTGGATCGTAGAGTCTGATAGCTCAGAAACCGTCTGGTAGACCAAGTTAAGGTCCAATGGGACAAGTATAGTCTGGGATCTGCTACTTGGGAAGATGCCGAGACACTACAACAAGACTATCCCTCACTTTTTTGACCACCTTGAGAATATGTTTCTCGAAGGCTAGGTGTATGCAACACCAACTTTTGACTTAGACAACCAGGATTACCTGAGGCCTACACTTTTATTTTCTATTCACAGTGAAACTATTAAATGATACACTTAAAATTTTAAGACGTATGAATCTTTATGAATGTTTCAATGTGTTTGGATAATGATGGATATGATGCGATATATTGTGAGAATGTAAATTTTATGAATGTTTAAATATTATTGATGATGATGGATATGATGCGATATACTATGTGAATGTAAATTTTATGAATGTTTAAATGTTATTGATGATTATGGATATGATGTGATATATTGTGTGAATGAGAATCCTATGAAGGTTTAAATGCTATTAGAATGATGTTGGATATGATGCAATCTATTTGGTAAAAGATAATGTTATGAATGGGTGTTGAAATTGAATTATGGGATATTATGAGATCTATTTCTAACTTGAAAACGTT
Source organism: Picea sitchensis (assembly GCA_010110895.2). Lineage (NCBI taxonomy): Eukaryota > Viridiplantae > Streptophyta > Pinopsida > Pinales > Pinaceae > Picea > Picea sitchensis. Next base: position 42,977 of record SNQJ01S0027421.1, on the reverse strand, counting down.
GATGTTAAGTTGTTGGTACATGGATACCGAATTGAAATGATGATTGTATGCAATTACATGATGATAATGCATAGAAATGTATGAGTTTGTGTTATAGACTAATCTACAAGTTATGGGCTATGAAATAACCAAGGGATAATAATGATGAAAGTGGATGACATGACCACTGGCCGAGAAACAATATGGTATGAATCTTTGTATGTAAGATTATATTGGTTTGGATACATAGTTATGATATGTGGACCAATGAAGGATTTCAGGAGGTGAGACTGCCCAAAACCGAATAAACAATGACAAAACTCCCAACAACACGGTGCCACTGTATATTCCATTGTAGGGTGTGGACCCTAGTCCTGTTAGGAGGGGTGGTGGTATTTCCCACCATGTATCCTCCGAAACCTGAATTCATGGGAGGACGATGTTATCTCACGCTCCCCTAGACGTGTGATGATGACTTTCAGTTTCCTGTTGGGAAAACTTGGTCAAGATAGTGACACTTCCGCTTACGAGTTCTATTTCGAGTTAGGTCAATATAGTTGATGCTCCAAGATAGTCCAGCAGAGGAAGGATAGGAATGGAAGATGGAAGCAAGTTAGGGAGGAAGGATGAGTAGAAATAGTTGAGAGAGTATGGAGATTTGTCTTATGGTGGAATTTATTGTTTTCCCTTCTGAAGAGAAAATGTGTATATATGAATATTCATAATTACGTAACTAAACCACAGTTGTCTAAATAAAATTGTTAAGATAGATAATTGTAATTAAAGGATTTCGCAAACATTTGATTGGTTTATTGTCTTTTATAAAATGAATAGTCTTGTTGATTGGATTGGATGCATACATAAATTACTATAAAGGTGATAGTTATTGATTATTATTACATGCACGAGACTTGTATGTACTAGCTACACATGCATTTCTTGTACATGTACACTAGTATGTATGAGTTTTCTTGGCGTACTTACTAATAATGACGGTTATTTGTTATGAATGTGTGAACCATGTTTCTTTTCCCTTGTATCATAAAATATTTTAACTTCGGGACGAAGTTTCCTGAAGGGTGGGTGTATGTAACAACCCTAGTTAAATGATTGCTTAAGGTTTATCAAGTATAATTAATTAGATAATTAACTGTCCTAATATGTTTTAGTTAAACAATGATTATTTATTAATAATATTAATTAATTAATTAATTAATTATATCTTTTGATTGATTAATTAATTAATTAATTGAGTCATTAAAGGTTTGGGTAACAAATTAAAGGGCTTAATAACTTTAAATTATTTATTATAAGACTTTACGTATGCAAGGGGGTAATGAAGCATTGAGTGGAGGGATAAGGTAATAAATGGTAGGATAAGGTAATGAATGGAGGGATAAGGTGGTTGGAATTAAAGGAGGGTAATGAGTTGGTGAATGGGGGGAGATATGACTGGGAAGAGGCTGGCGGGAGGGGGATTATTATGAAAAATTGGGAGGAGAGGACTGTATTTTTGTTGTTGGATATTTTCTGGATTTGGGAGTTTGGTTTTGGAGATTGGGTGAACTATTGCAGAAGGGCACCAGGTTGCTGGGAGTTTTGGGCTCGGGGGCTAGGAATCCTCATGGAATCCTGGAGCTAGGGAGTCGGATAGGCTACTCCTAGCTAGCTGGGTGGTTAGTCAGTTTTGGGCAGGGTTTGGTCAGAGCATCAAGCAGAGTCTGGGCAAAGCAGCAGAGAGGACAATCAGAGGTCGAGAATTTAGCATCAGAAAGAAGTATTTTTATGTACACATTCTCATGAACATGTGATGGTTATTTAAAATTATTAGCATGTTGTTATTTAAATTTATGTTGCTTATATGCTGAATGAAAGAAATTACTTATTGTTTATGAGTCAAAGTAATCTTATCTTGTTAAATTTATGAGTTTTATTAGGCTTAATTAAATTAGGTCCTTACACCACCTCAAACTACTAGCAACACTAAAACAAAGGTCAGTAATAAATTTGGCATTTTTTCTAAATGTCATGTTGCATGAAGTTGTTGCAAGGACCCAAAAGGCCAAAGACCCTGTGAATATAATTAGTCACCATGGACTAGTAAAATTAATAGTAAGAAGGGCCTTGAGCCAAACACAAATCACTTGGGGAGATTTAATTTAACCCCTACAAATTGAACAACCCAAAATGCACCATGAAATTCCCCCATAGGAAATTGAAGCAGCCCATGTAGGAGGAGACAACGCCCAAATGGAAGTTCCAGTACCTCAACCTGAAATTGAAGCAGACCCCATCTAGCTGGCATAAACTCAAACCATACAGGCAGAAACATCAAAGAAGAAGAGAAAAAGAATAATTGTTGGTCCTGAAACCTCTACTGTGAAAAGAAGAAGAGGTAAAAATACATTTCAGCCTGAAGAAACTCATGAAACTGCACAGACAGAACAACCCTCATAGGAGAAAACTCAGGAAACTGTACAAACAGGGAAGCCATGACTCAAAATCCTTACAGAATAGTTCTTGAGAAGTTACGAAGTAGAGATGGCTCAAGAACTGGGAAATTTAGGGACATCAATTGCTAAAGACACAACCGGGTCTAGATAACCCCAAGCACTAACTTCCTCCCTTTCAAACCTGGTCTTGGACCTTCTTGATATGGAGATACCATCTCCTGAAGGAAAATAACAGCTAGAACCTCACATTAAGGTAAATATTCCATTAGAACAAACAGATCATCCAGAATAAATAGGGGAGCAGTCACCAACTGATCAAGGTGGGGAAGACCTCGAAATTCCCCATAGACAGAAGAAAATAGTAGGAAAAGGAAACAATAAAATTAGAAAATTAAAACATAAGAACACGATATTGAGGAAAAGGGTTAAGACGATAAAAGTGTTAAAACAAAAAGTTGGCAGATTAAAATAAATCATTAGACAACTTAGGAAGCAGTTGGAACAGGTTGATAAGGCCCATGAGAAGAAGAAATCCAAGAGGCCTAGAATATAGAGAATAAATCCACTTCCCAGAAGAACAGTCCACACCAATTCTGCTCGAACATAAACATAATTGCATGCTCCTTTGGAAACAATTGAAACAAAAACTCGGAGTGAGATTCCAGCCACAGAAGAAACAATTGTTCAAACTGAAGGAGTGTTTCCTATAGATCTTCCTGCTCCTTTGGAAACGATTGAAATAGGAACCTAGACAGATGCTCCAAAAACAATAGAGACAGTTGTTCAAATTGAAGAAGAATCTTAGCCCCGTGAACATGATGCCATCATTAACAAGTTGGAAGCAAAACTGGTGCAATCCCAACAAACCCTGACTCAATGCAGAAGTGAAATGGTAATAATGGAAGAACATCAGAGAGTTGTCAAAAAAATTAAATCCATGTCAAGAATAGAGAATGAGACCATTGCTAAGCTCAACAGAGCTCAAGGAAAGGTGAAGAAATTACAGGTCCATCTAGATGGAGCTTTGGAGAAAATCAAAGAAATTTTCTCTGTTTATTCTGATATAGTATCTTTCAGGGCCCCTACTACTAATAACATTTTATTTCTATTAGAACATTATTTGATGCTGAGAATAATAAATATTAGAGAAGGAAAAACTTTTGATTTTACCATTGTTCCTGATTTTGTTTCATGTTTTAGAGAACAAGAGGATGGAGTTCAATACTTTATTTGTGAACTATACCTTCACAACTTCATCCTAGGAGAAAACAAAAATGAGAACCTCAATCCTTTCACTGGGGACATACAGTTTCACGCATTCTTTTCCTTTTCCAAAAACCAAACCAGGTGGGCTAAAGCACACAAGGTTTTCATTAAAAGGGAGACTGGGTTAGACCTATGGATCAGAGGGGAACCTTCTAAAAACCTTAAAACAATTATGCAGCACAAAACATTCATGAAAAGGGAGAATGTTGTAGAATATTTAGCTCCAATACATAAACATGTTGTACATTCAGGTCTACAGTATTTCAAAGAGCTTAAAGAATAATCCATTTATGCTGCCAAACTAAGATGGGATGTATCCTCAAATGCATTCAAGAGCAGGGAAGCCTTTGGTTTCAGAAATTTTCACGCAACCACCTTCAAGTTAGAGAGGTATGCTAGAATGATCCTAAATGAAGGGTCTGCCTAGATTGGATGCATATACAGTCCTCCCATTATTTGGTATCCTCCAGATGGTTATCAGAGTAATTATGAACTTCGTAAAAAGGAGGAAGATGTTGCTTTTGAAGTGCTTAAACGTAAGCATGGGTTTAGGAAACCTGGAGAAAAGACCTCTCCTCCTTTCAGTATCACTGCTTTACATGTAAATTCTCTGCTTACATGAGGAAATGAAAAAAGGTAAGATGGGGGGTATGTTCAGTTGTGAAAATGGTACAAATATTCTCCTTATTTATATGGTTTATGATACATCCGTGATTGAATTTTCCATTAACTAGAAGTAATTAGGAAAGAAAATGATTAAAAAGTCTTCTAGAAATATTACTGAGAGATATTAGATAATTTCTGAATTTTGGTTTGAATTGTTTAATTTTATTGCAGAAAATGGACAATTGTTGTTACCTCAAGATAATTAAACAAATCCTAAAGATACATAAGCTGTTGAAGATCGAAGGAATCAGGCATAAAGCGGTTTTGAAGAAGATTGATTATTTATTTTGTAAGCTTTTCTAAATAGTAAAAGCAATCTTGAGGATCTCTCGATCCTCAGGATAGCTTAATTTACTCATGACATTGTAATATATAGAGGATGATGAACAATAGAGAAATATACAGGAAATTTATCCAAGTATTCAGATCTTTGAATTTCCCTGTACAAGCAATCCATTGTAAATGATTTACCAGGTATGGAATTAATGAAAGCCTTGAGCATTTTGATCATCTTTGCACACTGAGTTTTTAGCAGCAGTATATTCTGAAGACCGTCGGCCCAGTCAGAAGGAGTTAATGTCTCATCTATAATCGTATCAATTATATTTTAGTTTTTTATTTGAATTTCCTTGCAACAGTTAAGATAAATTCATGAGTGTCTTGATTCTTTTATAAATTGGTTATGGTATTCAATTACAGAAGATAGATGTTTCATTTGAATGTGATCGATTGTTGTTCTATTTCCCATTTTTGTTAGTTTATTGCTTGATATTTCCTCTCATTTTCACATATATTGTTCCTTTTAATAAATTTTCATTTGTTGTTCCTTTTGCTTAAATTCACATTTGTTGTTCCTTTCGCTTAAATTCACATTTGTTGTTCCTTCTTAATTTTACAGTAATTCGTTGTTTCTTTTCCAACAGTTTAAATAATCATTAATAGGTCGATTCATTAAGTGTTTTCACAAATTAAATTATAGTTTCTTAGTTAGATGAATTCAAAAAATTGATTGATGCTTTAATTCGCAGTGTGTTAGTGATCAGATTACAATTTTGTTGAGTGAGTTCTTAGTTTTAGAGTTTTTAATGAATGTGTGAGGAACTTGATTATTGATAAACTCATATTTGCTTTAACTACATGGTTTTAACCTATACAACTATATTCATTGACTTTGCTGATATTCTTGGAAGAAAAGATGAATCCCCGGTTGATAAATTAATGTCAAACTAAGGTTATTTTTAGGAGATCTTTAGAGCCCAACACCTTGATCGGGTGGTCCATGGACTATTGTACTTGACCTGGCACCATGTTTTCCACCTTTTCTATCTCTGTAGTCCATGATGAGTCTTGTTCTGCATGTTGTTTGACTATGTCATGCAAGTCGACAAAGTCCTCAGGTGAGTCGAATCATGGGAGACCGATGTCTCTCATCGCCCGATTGATCTTGGTACAACTTATTTCGCAATCCGCCCATTTATATTGAATCTCCCACTGAAGTTCTTGGGCCATATTCACCCAGTATTTGGTGGAATTCCTTATACGATCAATGATGCTAACTATTAGCACTCGAATGATGTGCTCTTCAGCATCTCGACCCTTTTGAACTGTGTTGATGTAATCAATTATTTCCACCTCTTGGTGGGCCTTCTCATACCATATTTCCATGTCTTTTCACATTGCTAGCACCATAAGGGTTTCTTCTTGGAAGTCGGCTATCCCTATAGTGAAAAGGTGTTTCTCACTCATGAATTTTTTGTAGGAATATTGGAATTTTCTTCTCAAGAATACCAAAGGTCGGAGGCTGGACAAAATATTTCTTTGTTGTTGTTTTGATGACATGATCCTCCCTAGGGGCATAAACCAACTTTCTCACGGTCCCCAAAGAATAAACTTCGCTTATCTTTGGTTCTTTCATATTTGGTGCTCTCGACGAGCATCTGGTGGTTTGATTTCTCCATGACATTCTTCCTGAAACTAGAGATTATTTTAGAGACTGTGTAAGAAACCATATGAACATATATAAATTACAATCAATGAATTGATAGACTTGGATACATACCTCTGAATCTTGTTAAACCTGGTTTTGATAATCAAAAGGGTCAATACAGTCTCGAGTTTCTCGCTCTTCTCCTTCGGACACTATGGAATTCACTTACGTGCATAATGAATTTGTTCACAATGGTTCTAGAGATTTAAACATGGATGATCTTACCGTGTCGCATCAACCACTCAATTCTTACCTATTAGCACCCGAATGATGTGTTCTTCAACGTCTCAACCCTTTTGAACAACATTGATGTAATCAATTATTTCCACCTCTTGGTGGGCCTTCTCATACCATATTTCCATGTCTTTTCACATTGCTAGAACCATAAGGGTTTCTTCTTGGAAGTCGGCTATCCCTACAGTGAAAAGGTGTTTCTCACTCATGAATTTGTTGTAGGAATATTGGAATTTTCTTCTCAATAATACCAAAGGCAGGAGGCTGGACGAAATATTTCTTTGTTGTTGTTTTGATGACAAGATCCTCCCTAGGGGCATAAACCAACTTTATCACGGTCCCAAAAGAAGAAACTTCGCTTATCTTTGGTTCTTTCATATTTGGTGATCTCGACGAGAATCTAGTGGTTGGATTTCTCCATGACATTCTTCCTGAAACTAGAGATTATTTTAGAGACTGTGTAAGAAACCAGATGAACATATATAAATTACAATCAATGAATTGATAGACTTGGATACATACCTCTGAAGCTTGTTAAACCTGGTTTTGATAATCAAAATGGTCAATACAGTCTCGAGTTGCTCGCTCTGCTCCTTCAGACGCTCTGGAATTCACTTACATGCATAATGAATTTGTTCACAATGGTTCTAGAGATTTAAACATGGATGATCTTATCGTGTTGCATCAACCACTCAATTCGAGTTATGAGTGAAATTTCAACAAATATGTCGTCGGATCTTCAAAGGAGTTTAAACTTAAATTCATCGTGGGTTGACGACGGAGGGGCGGTTGGTAATGTAGTCTATCAGTGATTTCAATATGTTGTTGTCTAATCGGCACATGGGGTAGAAACTTATGCGGGATTGGAAATTAACTAGTTCCTTAAATGTTCAAGATCTGATCGTATTTATTGTCGAAAACATCCCATCGTTCCGCTCTTTCAGTTGGTGGATCGAGGGTCGGGATTGTGCTGTGAATATTTTTGTTGATATCATCCTTCAAAATATCTGACACCAATCGATCTTACCATACAGTGTTGATGTGGCCAATATGACTCGGAGGTGTGACTAGGACCTAGGGAACCAAAAATGACTCGGGATAGAACTAGACCGTACAACCCTCTTACCTGGTAAAGACATGTGGTGTTTGAGACTAGTGATTTAATTTTCTCATGTTAATCAAATTCAAGACTTTCTTTAAGACATTCATTCTAAAACCAAATCCTAACTTGCCAATGTTGAAAGTTTCAAGGATCAACGATCGACGATAAACCTACCCAAGTGCTCTCGGATTGGCTCCCTCAAAAAAGTCACGATGTCGAAAACACATTGGCGATCGGCGATCAGAGATAAATTTATCGTGGTTGAAATGTTTGTTGTGATCCTTTTGGATTGTCCCCGATCCTGATAAAGAACATCGGGCATTGACTATCGATGATTATTTTATGTTAAGCCCTAAATAGTGGCTCATTACCCCTTAATTGGGGCATATTATATTAGTAATGTTATTTTATTTATGTCGACTTTAGTCCATTAGTTGTAATTATACCTCCTAGTCTCCTATATATACCAAGGAGACATTTTCATTTTGAATCATCTTGTAATTGAACATTTATGTGGGCATAAGGAGGTTTCCCCCTCGAAGAGGCTTATTATCTAAATTTATCTCTTTTTAAAGGCGTTGACTACTTATTCTGAGGTTTTTCTATGCTATATTGATATTTGGTTCCTAACATATGGTATCAGAGCTCAAGATCTTGGGGTATCACTACTACATCTGAGACACCTTGGAATTTTCTCTATAACTTGTTTTCTACAATTATTCACAAGGAACGACTTGGATAATATTTAGTAGATGGATCAAGTTACGTTGGGTTAAAATTTCATATCTTGTGTCCTTATACTTTCGGATATACAACCTTTCTAATATAGGGTTATGGAATCATCCTGAATTGATTCATTAAGGAATTTTCTCTATAAAATGTTTTATGTAATGTTTCAGACCCTAAAATACAAAGGCTATTCATAGAAATTAGTAAGGTATTTATGGTAACAATTTCATCTTATGTGTCATCTTAAATTTTTAGATACACCCTGTGGACGATAGGGTATCTGACTAGTCCTATTGACTAGTCTCAAGCAAGTGCTCTAGGTAAACCAATCATGACTTCTTCCTAGAGTATCCAAATTGAGTGAGACTAGTTGCACTGGATAGTGGACAAACCTTAGTAGTTCTGGTATGAGTTTCAGAATTTTATATCAATTATTTTGTGCGGAGAAAGCTATACAAGTGAGATCTCCCGGAAAGGATAAAAATCAGCAAGTTGTGGGGAAGTTACCATAAATTCCACTTGGCACATCCAATTTTGATCAGACCTGTGGCATTGTAGAGAAGAAATCATAGACCTACAAAAAATAAAATTTCATACTCAGAAGGGCCGAAATTTTAGAGATACAATAAAAGGAACCATCTCAAAATCAAGGTTTGTCTAGGAGAACCACCTCAAAATCAAGGTTTTGAGTGATACTTGGCCAACATGCCACCAAAAAAGGGAACTTCTACACCAAATAAGCCTCCAGACAATCCCACTTTGACTCTTGATGAAGGTGAAGAAATTCCTAGGGATATAAATGATTTACAAAAGAAGATAGTAACAAAAGATGAACTACAAGAGATGGAAGCTAAGTTGGAGGCAAAGATGGATGGTTTAAAAGACGATATCATGGAAGGATTGAAAAATTTCATAATAGAGAAGACACCTGAAAGTGAAAATTTATCCCATGAAATTCATGATGAGGATACAAGGAAGTTGAATCAAGAATGGAGAAACTCTAACTTTGGGTTGAAGACCAACCACGTTCCTAATATCGATATGAGGAAGTTTGATGGCAAGGACCCAATCACATGGATACTTCATATGGAGCAATTCTTTGATCTACATAATGTGCCACATATACAAAAGGTATGAATTGCTTCTTTATATTTAGAACCCAATCAATTTGTATGGTATAGATGGCTTTGTTCTTGAAAATCACTCGTCACTTGGAAAATTTTCACGGAAGAAATGATAGCACACTATGAGGATACAAGGAGCAATACCTTCTTTAGCCAATTGATAAATCTCAAGCAAAAGGGTTCAATTACAAAGAAGATTGAGAACTTCCAAAGATTGAATATAAAGGTAACAAATATTCCAAATGAGCACTTTATTGATGTAGTCATAGGAATTTTAAGAGATAAAATTCAACATGAGGTTCGCCTTTGGGAACCCAAATCATTGGAGAATGCATTTAGGGTGACAAGAAATGTTGAAAGTAAAAATATGGCTATGGCTACTAGAAGGACCAATCCTAACACATATAGAGAGAATAATGCTCCTTATTCTAAAACACCTTAACCTACAAGGTTGACACCTCAACAATTGGAGGAAAGAAAAGAAAAAGGCTTATGCTTTAATTGTGACATCAAGTACAGTAAGGGACATAAGTGTGGTGAGAATAAATTATTATACATAGATTGTGAAGAGGAAGAATAACAAGAACAAGAACAAGAACCATCTCAACATGAAAACGTAGAAGCAATTTAGTCTGAAGAGTTGACTCACACGATATTGTGTAATGCATTGGCTGGAATTATCACTCCCCAAACCCTCAAGATCGAAGGATATATCAAAAAGAAAAAGGTAACAGACCTAATTGATTCTAGCAGTACTCATAATTTCATTCACTATAAATTAGCCAAAGATCTCAATTGCTTTGTGTTACACGTCAAAATTGCTAAGTATCGCATTGTCCCTGTCAATCGTTGTAAGTGTTGCATCTTCCCTACAGCTTTCGCAAGTGTCGCAAGTTGACCACTAGTGTCGTAAATGATGGTCGGCAATAATGACATGATAACGACACTAAAGAAGCACTTATGACACCTCATATGACTGATTTGGAGAGCAAGAACTGATCCACTGGAATCAAAGAACTCTTAACACCTGAAAGAAGACCTGAAATAGTGGTTTGGAAGGGGAACGCTCCTCTAGTACTGCTAGAAAAGCGCTGGTTCCCCTACACCATGGTCCAGAAGTGTTATAACGCTCTTCATCCCTTCTGGAGGAGCGCTGCTCACCTTAAGAGCGCTGGCGCTTTCCCAAGGCACATCAGGAGTGCTATAATGCTCTGATACCCCTTTGGGGGAGCGCTCCCTATTCTGGGTCAATTGTTAGCCCGTTGAGTTGAATGAGGAGGAGAACATTCGAGATTAGAAGGCAGTTATGCTCGAATTCTTGGTTTCATCAAAGATCCCTGATCCAAGGAGATGGTTCCTAACTGATTCTAAACATAACTCAAGGGGTTAGGCCTTGCCCAACCTATATAAACAAGCTTCATGATGGTGGAAAGGGGGGAAGAACTGAATAGGTGAAACTTATGATCTTGGAGGAAACTGACAGTCATCCAAAGAGAAGTGATTAGTGAAGTTGCTGCCATCCAGGTTGTGGATCTTTCAGGCAAGGGTTGGACGAAGAGGACTTGACGAAGCTGTCAC
>SNQJ01S0027421.1:12967-29706 GCA_010110895.2 Picea sitchensis | reverse complement strand
GGGTGTTTTTAAGACTACAAACATAAAAACAGATGTCCCTCAAGCAAGCCAAGAAGGATAATAAATTATCGCCAAAGTACTATGGCCCTTATAAGGTGTTGCAAAAGATTGGTACCATGGAATACAAATTGGAGTTGTCTTCATCCTCACAAGTACACCCAGTTTTCCATGTTTCATGCTTAAAGAAGGTTATAGGTGAAAAGATCCCAGTTCAAACTATATTTCTAGAACTTGAAAAGGAAGGAAAAATCATATTGGGTCCTGAAGCCATCACTGACACAAGAATTCACCAACTGAGGAATAGATCCATTTCAGAGTATCTCATTAAATGGAGGAAATTACAGGCCGAAGATTCCACTTGGGAAGATAAGTATTTTATACAGAAGCCTCCAAAGTTACTCAAGTGTTGCGGAAAACACTTGTCTCAAGGGGAGGGGAATGTTAAGCCCTAAATAGTGGCTCATTACCCCTTAATTGGGGCATATTATATTAGTAATGTTATTTATTTATGTCAGATTTAGTCCATTAATTTTAATTATACCTACTAGTCTCCTATATATACCAAGGAGACATTTTCATTTTGAACCATCTTGTAATTGAACATTTATGTGGGAATAAGGAGGTTTCCCCCTTGAAGAGGCTTATTATCTGAATTTATCTCTTTTTCCAGGCCTTGACTACTTATTCTGAGGTTTTTCTATGCTATATTGATATTTGGTTCCTAACATTTTACATCCTTTGTTAACGTTTGTCGTCATCGTATTTTACTGATGTCGAAGGGGATCGACTATCTCTCAAACCTTTATGTGAATAACCTACATAAACCAAGACCGCCTTCTGCCAATTCCGATGAGGATCAATGATCGACGACTGTTGTTTTTGTGTGGTTCATTTACTTACTTGAATTCTTTCCGACGTCGAACCTGAGCGCGTTAGGTGCAAGGTTTAGGTGTCGATTTGTAATTCAGGTGTTAAGGTATTTTAGACATGAGGTTTCATAAGTTCAAACAAACCCAAATAGGTGATAAGATTCATGAAAACAATCAAATATAAAACATTTCCCAAAATGAAGTCGAGTCAGACAGTACATAAAACAAGTGGTACCCAAAAAGTGACAAAATTTGCTAAGGATTTTTAGGGTGTGTTAAGTGCTCAATAGATCTATCTCCCCCTTTATGATTATGACTTAGAGTTATAACCAACATCTGATTTAGAGGCTTTCACCCTAGCCACCAATGACTTCTTCGAGCAACAATCAACAGTGTTATGCTAGGGGCTCTTATGGAAGTCACACTACTTTCTGGTATCTTTCTTTGTCTTTTCAGTGTCCTTATTTGCTTGTGGCTTGGACTAGTTTTCCTGAGGTTGTCTATCTTTTATCTGTCCTTTTTTCTATGGGTTGGGGCCACCCTTTCTTGTATTTTTCTGTGAGGGGTTCCCAGGCCCAAATTTCTGTGTCTTTTTTTTGAGCTTCTGCTCAATTTTGATAACATATCGGTAGGCCACGCCCAACGATCAGATGCCCATAAACTCCATTTTTTCCTGGATGTATCTATGAATACCACCACAATACTTGAGAACCATATTTCACTCATAATATTTGATATCCATCTTGGTGTGCAAGGTATGGAAGATGTTTGTGAACTCGGGCACCACTTGGTCTCTTTCTTGTCGCAACGTGGTCTGTTTTGTGTACAAGTGGTCATAACTTACAACAGGATAGTATTGTTCCTTAATATATTCTATGAAGGACTCCCATGTGACTACAACTATAAATAATGAGGGTTCCTCTATTTCCTTTTTCTCACATAAATTTTCCAACCAATATTTGACATGGAGGACGACTTTAAGGATCACAGAAGTAATATTTTCCCTATTCGAGAAGTTATGGATAGAGAAATACTCTTCTAGAAGATTCAACCATTTTTATACCGTATCTGCATCTATCTGACCTTCAAATATAGAAATATCAAAGTTTATTTGTACCTTGAAGGGGGCGGCGCCTCCATTTGAGGAAGATGTGTCGCATGTTGGTAGCCACCGAAGGATTTGCACAAAACTATCCATCATCACATTCCTCTACTGTGTGAGGGATTCCTCGAGCAACATTTTGAAGGGATATCCTATCCCTTCATATTTATTTTCTTCTACCATGAGGGTTCATTTGGGCGTGCAAGAGAGTTTTTCCTCAAGAGAAATAAGCTCGAGACCCAATTCTTTGTACCTTGACCTCGTTGGGGACATGCATTAAGAACGACAAGGAGTAAACCACTATGATATTGCTCCAGAATATATTTGTAGAACTAAATAAATACATATTATTATCAAAATATTCTTAATACATAATAACATATATACAGTAAAATTGGTTTCTATTCAATAAGGAAATAAGTTGAAACTGTAAAATGTAACGAAAACAAGCTTGCTAGAATGGTGGCGACTTATCTATGAGAAGAGATGTGACGACTATGCTCATTCACAAGAAGATCATTACAATGAGGCTCTGAAGGCCTTTTTACAATAAAACAAGAATGTCAAAAACCCTAAACATCCAAAAAACCTAACCCTAGGAGATGAAGCGCCAAAAGTCATGTGGGCCCCGTTTGGGTAAGTTAGTACATCAACTTCTCGGGGTCGTAACTTTTTCATACGATATTTGTTTTAGGCGCACGATAGCCCGTTGGAAAGGTATATCCGAGGAATACACATTTTTTTACTATCTATCAAAGGCCATTTTGATTGTGGCGAGCCCTAAAAAATGTTGTTTACGGCCTCAAAACGGCCCTTCAAGTCAAGGACCCGAAAACTAGGGAAAACCTGCCAAACTGGAAAACAACCAAAATGAGCCAGTTGGAATGGGTGGGAGGCCACCAACATCCATTTTTATCAATCCTCCACCATTAGGAATAAATGGTATCGATTTTGTTGATTTCCCCCATCATATGAATATTTTTTTGCAGAATTTGGCCCCGGGTGAGCCACTTGCCTTGGTGCAGGAGCTACCCTTCTTTGACAACTCCATATAGCTAGATCCTTTGATGGTGAGTTCCCTTGATCTTATTTTCCACAATATGATCACTGGATGCATTTTTTATGCAGTCAGGGTTCATATATGTTGGTGTCAGTTGTTATATTATCTCTAAGGTGTCTAATAATAGTGGGAAATACGGTTGAAGGATATCCACGTTGAACACTAGGTGCAAGCCAAGGAAAGGAGGAATGTTGAGATCGAAAGCATTATCACCCACAACCTTGGTGATGGTTTATGACCCACAATTGAGTGGTCGAACCTTCGGATGGGGTCTTGTAATGTGCTCTTTCTACAAGTGCAACCGAACTTTGTTGCCCACCTGAAACTTATGTGGCACCCAGTTTTGATCATGGCATTGCTTATACTTGTCATTGGGCTACTATAGGATATCTTGAACCTGTTGGAGGATGTGTTGGATCTGAGGACTATACATTTTTTACCAATCTATAAAAATTCATTTTGACTGTGACAAACCCTAAAAAACGTTGTTTAGAGCCTCAAAACGACCCTACAAGTCAGGGACCCGAAAACTAGGGAAAAAACTGCCAAATTGGAAAGATGCCAAAATGAGCCAGTTGGAATAGGTGGGAGGCCACCGACATCCATATGGATCATTGGTTGATTGAGGATCACTCCTATATCCGGTTCAGTGTATGACATGGTTCTCATAGTTCATATCTTTGAGTTGTTTGTACATGGTTGAGGCATATTCATGTTGCATGGTGGCATATGCATGAGGGAAATGTATTGGTTCTTTGAGATACTTTATTGATGATATGGTACATATCTGCATATGGTTAATGACATGGTTTATGGTATAGGTTATACATGGTTGATGCTCTAATACTAGTCTTTATTGATTTATATTTGGTTCATGATTAATGCATGTTGGTATACAGAGTATGCATGGTATGGTACAGGTGTTAGTTGGTTGATGAGAATATATAGGTTGATGAGACAGTGATAGTGACAAAGACAAAGTGGTAGTGATGGTGGTAGTGACATTAGTATATTTTGAGATAGTGATTGTTGGTCTACATTTATATTTCAAGGTGGTTGGAGGGGAAAATGATAGGTGGTTGTACCCACCTTTTGGTTGGATCCGAAGAACACAAGGGGTTGTAGCCTCCTTCTGGTTGGAGACAGCTAATACAAGGAGTTGTAGATTCCTTTACATTGAATCCTGAGAACATGGGTTTGGATCCTCCTTCCAGTTGTAGCTGGAGAATCAGAAGTTGGTGCTTCCAATAAATGTATTCTTTTGATATATCAGAAAATCATTCATGGTTTTATCTTGTTTGGGTTTCCACATAAATTCCGGTGTAATGTGTATCGATTGTGATGTGATGTTGTTTATGATTATAATACTGATGATATATTTAATGATAATTATAAACTGTTGAATATTGTTGAAGAATAAACTATGGTTAAAAGTACTATGATCGTTCATTACTGATTCAACCCCCTCTCAGTAATCCAAAAAGGACAAAAAAAGAGGTTTGTTTTGCATTAAGATTCATAAAAAAATATTTTCTGCAAAAATAGGCAAGAGGTGCATAATAAAATCCTCAAAATGCATAAATTGTTTGTAAAAAGTAACCCAATGTTGTATTATACCTTAGATTTGAGTTGTGCAAGTTGTTGGGGATTTGGTTGATCATAGTAGACCTGTTCATGTTGTGTATTTTGCAATTGAAATTTTAAAAAGGGTGGCTACGAAAAAGAGGAAAATTTCATCTTGTAATTGGCAAGGTATAAACTTTGCTAAGTGACAAAATTAAAATGCACAGCTAAGCTTCCCCGTAGTTCCAAAAAAAAATTATGTGTTAATATGGAGTAGATAAATGGTAAATTTACCTATGCATCTAAAGTTGAATTGAAGAACATGAGAGGTTTCTTTCATGCAGCTATAATTGAGATTTCATGTAAATTTGAAGGGAAAACTACCTTATTGTACAATGCATGCTCTAGTCTCAATTTTGACCCAAATGGAGTGGTTCAACTTGCAAAAACTATAGTTTGTGATTTTACACCTGTATATAAACTTATACTGGCATCTTCATACATTAACCTACCTAGTGCGCATAAAGGCTAAAATCGCATTGTAAAATTGTTGAAATTACTAAGACAATTGAGAGGGGGAATCAGTTGTTATTGTGCTTAAACAATTTATGACTATTCAAACAATTTTTAATCTCTTCCAAGTCACCATCAATATTATATAAGATATGAACAACATAAATAATGAACATCAGTCACACATAATATATACATAGAGACAATTTTTCACGAGGAAACCCATAAGGGAGAAAACCTCTTCTTCTTTGAATGATAGGTAGTCTTTTAAGTTCTATACATCATCTATCTTTGACCACCAACTCAATGTGAGGCTACTACTTATGTTTTACAAGCTTCAACTTGCTGAGAGAACCAACCATCTTATTTCTCTAGCACCCACTAGAAGGAAGCACCAACTCCCTGATTTCTCTAGCACCCACTAGAAGGAAGCACCAAATCCCGGAGTGTTCCAGCACCAACTGGATGGAAGTACCTACTTCCACTTATACAAGCACCAACTTGCATACATAAAACTTTGTGTTTTCCCAAGCACCACCCTGCCACCCTATTTTCTTGCCACAACTAGATGAAAGCTTCAACTTCTAGTATTCAAGCACCAACTTGAATAACATAGGACTAAAGTCCTCCCTAGCACCTCCCTACCTCCCTGATTATAAATAAATGATTGAATAACCAACAATACAGATATATCAATTCTTACCACTTCTTCTATGTTCTTCAATTCTTCTCTGCTTCATTATTCTTCTTCTCTGTTCATACTTGGTTTGACTTGATGTCTCTTTCTATATGTTATTTTTATGTTCCTCTCAAGCTCTTTGGTATGTGTTCATTCTGCTCTCTTCACCTTTTATGTTCTGTTCAACTTTTGTTTCTCATCTCTGAGTTTGATCTCACACTATGCATACTCTGATTTTCCTTTCTCCCAGTTCAACTCATTTTTTAGTGAGAACAACCAACCTCATGCAGTCACTGCATATTTCTTTTATTCTCTCACCCCGATTCAGTTACACCTCGAATCTCCAAGGAAAATTTCTGAGAAAATGAATCGCCAAACTTCCAAGAACTATAATTCAGTTCTACTAACTGAATCGTAACTGAACAATTAACCGTGAGGTGAAACAATATCCCTTTGATCAAATTCCCAATTAACCAACACCGTTGGATTACAACCGCAGGGACTCGTGTTTATCCTATATGCCCACTGGCTATGACCGAACGTTAAACATAAAGTGATTTTGCGATTTCACATTCTAGAAATCTTGTGATGAGACATCTCGACTCTCCGATGTCGCGATCTCCGAAATGGAGCTTAGCTAGGCTAGCTCCTTCCTCTCATATGACCACCAGATGTGACTAAGAGCTTATCCAGAAGGCTCTTCGCAACTCGTGACTTCAGGGATATTGGTATGAGGTGTCTCAACTCTCCCAAGTCACGATATATGAAATATTGAATATCGGATCAACGGTTCAAATCTCTCCCTTTGATGGATGACTGTGATCATGTCACGATTTCACGTTTCACAATTTCCTGTTGTGAGTTGCCTCATAATTACCAACTTGAGAAACTCTGAAATGCAGCTTAGATGTGTGCTAGCTCTTCCCTTCATCCTTCGATGATGTGACCTTATCATTGACCATGGGCCAAACATTCAAACGCTTTGCTTTTCAGATCAACGGTCCAAAAATTTGGTGATCCAACGGTCCAGATCATTTCGCAACTCCGCATGTCGCGAGTTCCTGTGTCATATTCCTTTGACTCCTCTAATGTGAAAGCCAACGAAATGAAAATCAATCGCCATGTGTCCTCTGGCTTCAATGACCAGGATTGTTTCGCTACTTCGCGTATCGTGAGTTTCCACACCACGCTCCTTTGACTCCTCCAATGTGGAAGTCAGCGAAATTCCAATTGCTCACCACGTGTCCTCTGTCTTCAATGGCCAGGATTATTTCATGACTTTGCATATCATGAGTTTAGAGGATATTACTCATCCTTATCCTCTTCTTAGTTATACAGGATCCGATGGTTGTTGGTCCTTAGCACTTAGATCCAACGTCTGAGATTTGTTCTCCTCTTTTGCGCGCTTCTCCTGTCTGGATTCATATCTGACGACCATCGAGAATTTGGGATGGGTGATCCAACGATCACTATTGCTCATCCTCTTGAGCTTACACTTCTGTTCTTGCCATGCCATTATCGTTGCGTTTCTTATCTTGCTATCATTGGTAAACAAGTATACTCCCATCATGTTGATCTTGCCTTCAATGAAAAACAAGCATACTTCTCTCTTGCCATCAATGAAAAATAAGCATACTCTGCCTTCTATCTATAAATATGCCAACAATCGCCCCCTTTGGCATTGATGGCAACCTTGAAGAACTTGAAGAATTGGACTACTCTGCCTGGACATCCAACCATACCATTGTAGCATCCTTACCATTACCACACCTTCTCCCCCTTTGAAATCAATGTCAAGAAAGAAACACGCTCCCCCTGAGATTTTGCAGTAGATCTCGAAGGTATCAGATATGCGACAAGCACAGACTCCCCCTGACAAGGTGAACAAATTAGACAAAAGAATATATAACCCCCAACTTCTGACGAAGATATCCAAAAGGTATCACTGCTAACGGTTTAGTAAATATGTTAGCTATCTGTTCTATGGAAGGAATATAATTCAACTGAACAACTTTTTTTGTAACTTGTTCTATGAGAAAACGGTATTTTATTGGTATATTCTTAGTCTTTGAATGAAGTACAGGATTCTTGGAGACACTAATGGCACTAGTGTTATAACAGTGAAGTGGGATGGGATTACTATAAGTTACCTTCAGATCTGCAAGAGTTTGTATCATCCATAAAATATGAGTGCAACAAGTAGCAACAAAAATGTACTCTGCCTCTGTAGTTGATAAGGAAATAGATCCATGCCTCTTACTAATCCATGATACTAACAAGTCACCCAGGAAGAATGCACCTCCACTGGTGTTGTTTCTCTCATCCACACAATTTTCCTAATCAACATCTGAATAAGAAGTTAACTGAAAATTCTGATTTCTAGAATACAACAGACCATAAGTCATTGTACCCATGAATTATTTGAATATCCTTGTTACAGCTACTAAATGACTTTGTTTAGGAGCATACTGATAACGACCTACCATTCCAACAACTTGCATTATATCAGGATGGGATGTTGTGATGTACATAAGACTGCCTATCATTGATCGATATGTCCTTTGATCAACATCAGGTGAAATATCATCTTTACTGAGCTTGCAAATGACCACCATAGGTGTACTAACAGGGGAAGAATCTTCCATCTGGAACTTCTTCAACATCTCTTTCAAATATTTTTCTTGAGTGATAAAAATTTCTGCAGAACTCTGATTTACTTGTAAACCAAGGAAGTGTGACATTTCTTCTATCATGGACATCTCAAAATCTATTTCCATAGATTTAGAAAACCACTGGATAGAGGAATCATTAGTACAACCAAAAATAATGTCATCTACATAAACCAAAACAACTAGTAAATCATCACCTTCAGACTTAATGTAGAGATTGTTGTCAACAATACCTTTCTTCAACCCTTTGTCTTGTAAAAATTTGTCCAGTCTATAATACCAAGCTCATGGTGTTTGTTTTAGTCCATATAAATCCTTCTTCATCTTGCAGACATAATCAGGATGATTTGTCAATGAGAATCCTTCAGATTTATCCATATATACTTCTTCCTCTATATCTCCATTAAGAAATTTTGACTTAACATCCATCTGATACACTTTAAAGTTCTTATGACAGGAATATGCAAGAAACATTCTGATGGATTCCAATCTTTCCACTGGTGCAAAGGTTTCATCAAAATCCTATCCTTCAACTTTTGCATACCCTTTACAAACCAATCTGGATGTATTCCTAACAACTTGTCCTTTTTCATTCATTTTATTCTTGAACATACATTTGGAGCCTATTACATTCTTATCTTCAGGTCTAGGAACAAGCTCCCAAGTATTGTTCTTCTCAATCTGATCAAGCTCTTCATTCATAGCTCTAATCCAATTATCATGCTTGCTAGATTCATCAAAAAATTTAGGTTCAATCATAGATAGAAAAGCAACCTGAGATTTCTCTGAGTCTTTAATCAATTTCCTTCTTGTCTTATCTCCTTTATTTATATCTCCAATTATCTGATTTTCAGGATGATTCTTTCTAACTATTCTGAGAGGTGTTTTTGTTTCTTTCTGCTGATATGTGTTAGCCTGAGTATTTGTGTCTTCATTTGATTCAGATTCTTCTCTTTCTTATCCTTGGACCTGTTCATCTTCAACTTCAACTATATCTTATGTGCTTGGTTCAACACTACTTACATTACGTATTGGGATTTCTTCATCAACTTTTATGTCGATACAATCAACCAATTTATGTAGCTTCTTATTATAACATCTATATCCTTTATTATTTGTAGCATAACCTAAGAATATACCTTCATCAGTGTTTTCATCATATTTGCCAATATTTTCATCATTATTCTTGATGTAACATTTACTCCCAAAGACTTTAAAATGCTTGATTGAAGCAGGTCTTCCAAACCATAGTTCATAAGGAGTCTTATCACTGTGTGGCCTGAGATGATCTTTGTTAAGGATATGAACAGTTGTATGGATTGCTTCCACCCAATATGTTTGAGCAATATTCCTTTCATTCATCATTGATCTTACCATATGCTGAACTGATCTATTATGCCTCTCAACTACTCCATTTTGCTGTGGAGTCCTTGGAATAGTGTATTCTTGTTTGATTCCATGTTTATCATAGAACTCTTTGAAGTTCCATGAACTGAACTCTCCTCCTCTATCAGACCTTACTGCCTTCAATCGCTTTCTTGTTTGATTCTCAGTCAAATCCTTAAACACTTTGAATTTTTCAAATGCTTCATATTTTTCCTTCAAAAAAGCAACCCATGTTAGTCTAGAATAATCATCAATAATCAACATAAACTAGTTTTATTTTCTTGTACCTTCTTTTCTTTATGGTCCACATAAATCCATATGTACTAAATGGAGATGTTTTTCTGTTGAAGGAAAGTTTTTAGATTTGAACTGTGTCTAAGTAAGCTTTCCTATCTCGCAAGATTTACAAACAGAGTCATATGGCTTTGATATCTTTGGAAGATATTTTACTGCCCCATTAATTCTAAGCTTGATTATATGATCAAAATTTAGGTGTCCAAGTCTCCTATTCCATAGACAACTTTCATCATACTTGCTTAATTGACATTCTTCTTTTTCTTCTTTTAACACATAGACATTGTTTTCTGTTCTTATCCCTTTTGAAACCAACTATCCTGAATTCACAGACTTTATTTTATAGTCTTTAGAAGTAAAAACAACTTCACATCCTCTGTCACAAACTTGAATGACACTTAGTAGGTTACATTTCAAACCATCTACAAACAACACATCTTGATCTTTTCCTTTTCCATTACTCAGAATTACTATTCCTTTACCTTTTATTTTTCCTAGTGCATCATTTCCAAAAGTCACATTCCCTGATTTGCTTTCAATTAGAGTTAGAAACTTAATTTTGTCTCCAGTCATATGTTTGGAACATCCACTGTAAATATACCAGGGATTCTTTTGTCTTTGGGATGATAACACTAGTCTACACTTGTCATCTTCTTTCTTCTTCCAAACCTTGAAATTTTCAGCAGTGGGATTCAAATTTGTCTTATAATTCCTTAAGCGGCAATATGCAGCTTTGTGTCCATAGTCATGGAAGACGTAACATTTTGTTTCACTGAATAAAATATCATAACGATTGGTATGCTCATAAATGTTGTTATGTCTCACCTGCATCCTTTTCTCAACCATCACATGATTTATAGTATGTGGTTGTTTGTTGCTTAGCTGTCTCAATCTTTGTTGTGGTAGATAATTATTCCTTAAGTATATTGATTGCTCATATCTAAATATTAAAGAACAAGTTATAGCTTTGTGACCAAAGTTAGAACAGAAAAAAAAAATATCCATAGAAAAATCCTTTGTACCTGGAAAAATATTGTCTTCTTTGAGTGGGTCGATTTCTTCCATGCTGATAATTTCTTTGATCTACAGATTTTGTTCTGGTACTTTTTCTTTCATTCCTTCTTGGTGGCTGATTTTCTTTCTTTGTTTCTGCAGAGTGGTTGTTGTCAATGATTGTAGATTTGAAAAACTTGATGGATTTTGTATTACTTGGATGATCACTACTTGATCCTTCTTCATATCCCAAGCCAAATTTCAACTTTGGATTCCTTTGCTGATTTAGAATGGAGGTTAATCCTTCTAATGTTGTAATACTTGATAGATTTTTGTGATACAATGCCTTAAAATTATCCATCTCTTTTATGGTTTTTACTATCTCTTCTTCTAAGGCTTCACATCTCACTTTCTTCTCTGATAATTGTTGTTTCAGGATGTCCTCTATTTTCTTTTCCTCTTCTAACTCCACTTTTAGCAAGGAAAAATCTTCATTAGGTTTTTTACCATTCATTTTAAACTGTATCAACAACTGTTTTTGTTTTCCCTTCTTAAATCCGAGTCTGTCAATTTCTTCCAAAGCATTGATTAATTCACCTTCCATATCCACCACAGCTTCCTCGACATCCATGTCACCTCATGTGTGTTCATCATCAAGATCTCCCATATCCATAAGCATAAAATCATTCACTTTGTCTTCGCAGAATGAATCACTATCTATGTCTTCTGAGGAGTCTTCATTGTTTGCACACAAACTTTTCTTTTTACCATATTTCTTAAATTTGTATTTATTTTCATCATCAGAGTTTTGGTCCCTTTTCTGGTGAGGAAACTTAGATGCAAAATTACCTATTTTACCATAGTTAAATCATTTGAAGGGAAACTTGCCTTGGTATTTTCCTAATCCTTTCTTTAATCTTCTCACAAATTTTGCCTCAATATCATCTAGTTTTGAATCAGTATTCTTTTCTTCTTTAAAAGATGCTTCTCTAGTAATGGATTTATATTTACTAATTCTCATTTCATATGCAGTTAGAGTTCCTAGGAGTTGATCAATGGAAATATTTTTAAGTTCATTTAGTTCTTTCTATTTCAAAAACTTTTGGATTAAATTTATCAAGCAGAGATCTTAAAATCTTCTGAATTAAAAATGATTCTTCAATATTCTCACCAAGACCTTTCATGGGATTCACAAGTTCTTCAACTCTTAAAAAATACTTGCTAACTGTTTCATATTCATTCATCTTTAGTTGTTCAAATTTCAATCTATATGTTTGAAGTTTGGCATCTAGTTCTTTCTATTTCAAAAACTTTTGGATTAAATTTATCAAGCAGAGATCTTAAAATCTTCTGAATTAAAAATGATTCTTCAATATTCTCACCAAGACCTTTCATGGGATTCACAAGTTCTTCAACTCTTAAAAAATACTTGCTAACTGTTTCATATTCATTCATCTTTAGTTGTTCAAATTTCAATCTATATGTTTGAAGTTTGGCATCTTTTACTTTCTCATTTCCTTCATAACTACTAATAAGTTTATCTGAAGTTTGGCATCTTTTACTTTCTCATTTCCTTCATAACTACTCATAAGTTTGGTCCCACATTTCTTTATGATTCAAGATGCATCACCTTACAAACCCAAAGAAGTCCATTCAAGATAGCATTCATTGCCTTTTCATTGAAACTAAATTATAACTTATCATCTTTAGAAGTTAAAGGCACAACAGTTTTATATATCCAGCTTCTACTACATCCCAAACATCAACACCTATTACTATGTTCTCATTCTAACCTTCCAAAAGGAAAACTTGTTCCATCAAACAGAAGGGGATTATTGTTGAATTCACTCCTCACACTGGTCGTTTAAGTTTTATGATCTACCCAATAAAAGGAACCTTCTAATACCAATTGTTGAAATTACTAAGACAACCCAGAGGGTGAATCCTCAATTGTTACACTGTGCTTAAACAATTTATGACTATTCAAACAATTTTTGATCTCTTCCAAGTGACCATCAATATTATACAAGATATGAACAACATAAATAATGAACATCAGTAGCACATAAGATATACACAAAGACAATTTTTCACGAGGAAACCCATAAAGGGAGAAAACCTCTTCTTCCTCGAATGATAGGCAGTATTTTAAGTTATGTACATCATCTATCTTTGAGCACCAACTCAATGTGAGGCTACTACCTCTGTTTTACAAGCTTCAAATTGATGAGAGCACCAACCCTTTGATTTATCTAGCACCCACTAGAAGGAAGCACCAACTCCCTGATTTCTCTAGCACCCACTAGAAGGAAGAACCAACTCCCCGAGTGTTCCAACACCAACTGGATGGAAGTACCTACTTCCACTTATACAAGAACCAACTTGCATACATAAAACTTTGTGTTTTCCCAAGCACCAACCTGCCACCTTGTTTTCTAGCCACAACTAGATGAAAGCTTCAACTTCCAGTATTCAAGCACCAACTTGAATAATAGAGGACTACATTCCTCCCTAGAACCTCCCCAACCTCCCTGATTATAAATAAATGATTGAATAACCAACAATACAGATATATCGATTCTTACCACTTCTTCTTTGTTCTTCAATTCTTCTCTGCTTCACTATTCTTCTAATTTGTTCATACTTGGTTTGACTTGATGTCTCTTTCTATATGTCCTTTTTCTATTCCTCTCAAGCTCTTTGGTATGTGTTCATTCTTCTCTCTTCACCTTTTCTATTCTGTTCATCTTTTGTTTATCATCTTTGAGTTTGATCTCACACTATGCATACTCTGATTTTCCTTTCTCCCAGTTCAACTAATTTTTTAGTGAGAACAACCAACCTCATGTAGTCACTGCATATTTCTTTTATGCTCTCACCCCAATTTAGTTACACCTCGAATCTCCAAGGAAAATGCCTCAGCAACTGAATCACCAAACGCCCAAGAACTATGATTCAACTGAATCGTAATTGAACAATTAACCATGAGGTGAAAGAGTATCCCTTCGATCAAATTTCCAATTAACCAACACCGTTGGATTACACCCGCAGGGACTCGTGTTTATCCTATATGCCCACTGGTTGTGACCGAATGCTAAATAGAAAGTGATTTTGCGATTTCACGTTTCAGAAATCTTGTGATGAGACATCTCGACTCTCCCATGTCGTGATCTCTGAAATGAAGCTTAGTTGGGCTAGTGCCTTCCTCTCATATGACCACCATATGTGACCAAGCTCTTATCCAGAAGGCACTTTGTGACTCGCGACTTCGGGGATCTTGGTATGAGGTGTCTTGACTATCCCAAGTCATGATATCTGAAATACTCCATATCGGATCAACGGTTCAGATCTCTCCCTTTGATGCACGACTGTGATCATGTCACAATTTTTCATCTCACAATTTCCTACTGTGAGTTGCCTCATAACTCCCAACTTGCGAAACTCCAAAATGGAGCTTCGCAATGTGCTAGTTCCTCCCTTCATCCTTCAACGATGTGACCTTTGCTATGACCATGGTCCAAACATTCAAGCGCTTCGCTTGTCAGATCAACGGTCCAAAACTTTGGTGATCCTACGGTCCAGATCATTTCCTGACTTCGCATGTCGTGAGTTCCTGTATCATATTACTTTGACTCCTCCAATGTGCAAGTCAGCGAAATGAAAATCTCTTTCCATGTGTCCTCTGGCTTCAACAACCAGGATTGTTTTTTGACTTCACATATCACGATTTTCCACACCACGCTCCTTTGACTCCTCTAATGTGCAAGTCAACGAAATTCCAGCCGCTCGCCACGTGTCCTCTGGATTCAACGACTAGGATTGTTTCGCGACTTTGTGTATCACGAGTTTAGAGGATAGTACTCAGCCTTATCCTCTTCTCATTTATACAGGATCCGACGGTTGTTGGTCCTCGACACTTAGATCCAACGTCTAAGATTTGTTCTCCTCTTATGCGTGCTTCTCCTGTCTGAATTTAGATCTGATGGCCATCGGGAATTCGGGATGGGTGATCCAACGATCACTGTTGCTCCTCCTCCTGATCTTACACTTATGTTCTTTCCATTCCATTATAGTTTCACTTATGATCTTTTTATCATTGGTAAACAAGTATACTCCCATCATGTCAATCACAAACAAGCATACTCTACTCTTGCCATCAATGAAAAACAAGCATACTCTGCCTTCTATCTGTAAATATGCCAACAAAAATCAAAAATCAAAATTGTGAAACTTGACTATATTAAACTACACACCCAAAGTTGGCTAAGGATCCATAATTTAGGATTTAAGTTGTAAATTGACCATTCCAATACTATAACCTCTTTGTACAATTATTAGTGCATTTACACTCCAAAAAGGATGATTTGTATGCACATATATTCATGACATTTTGTTGAATCAGGGGATGGTGGGTTATTGGAGAAACCAAGTTCATTTTTTCATTAAGAGTAATGAAATAATATTTCGTGCAAAAATAGGCAAGAGATGCCTAGTAAAACCCTCAAAACGCACAAATTGTTTGTAAAAAGTAATCCAATGTTGTATTATACCTTATATTTGAGTTGTGCAAGTTGTTGGGGGTTTGTTTTATCACAGTAGACCTATTCATGTTTTTTATTTTTCAATTGCAAGTTTAAAGAGGTTGTTTGTGCAAAAGAGGAAAAATATTTCTTGTAATTTGCAAGGTCTAAACTGTACTAAGAGGAAAAATTAATATGCACACCCAAGCTTCCCTATAGCTCCAATTTTTTTTTTTATAAGTGTCAAGATGAAGTTACATAAATGGTAAATTTACCTATACATCTAAAGTTCAATTGAATAATAAGAGAGGTCTCTTTCGTGCACCTAGAATTGGGATTTCATGTAAATTTGAAGGGAAAACAACCTTATTGTACAATGCACACCCTAGTCTCAATTTTGACCCAAATGGATTTGGTTCAACTTGCAGAAGTTGTAGTTTGTGATTTCACACCTGTATATAAAATTATATTGGAATTTTTTGTTAGGGTCCTAACCCGCACATAGGTAGAACAATATATTTAGATGTAATAAAGGTCAATATTAATAAGGCCTTTCAATAAAATAGAATAAGTTGAATGTAAAAATACCTAATAGAAGATTTTGCTTCTAGAAGGATATTCCTCTAGATGCTTCTTTTGATAGAAATATTTAGTATAAATATGAGTTGAGGGTATGAGAACCCTAGCTTGGATATTATTGTAATAGAGCTCTGCTCGACTGGAGGTTTCCCCCTCGAAGAGGCCCGTGAACATTGCTCTCAGAATCAAAGTGTTATTTCTGTTGTTATTCATATATCATTTCAGTGTTATTGTGGTGATTGTTCTAGTTATATTTCTATTATTATTCCATTTCTAGCATTTTATTTATGTTCTGCATACTTTTTATATCTGGTATATTACAAATGGTATCAGATCACTTTCCTTAGCAGAAATTGCGGGTTAAATTTTTTCCAGGGTAGAGACGTAATCCAACGTCTTTAAGCCACAAAGATCTGTCGTTACACGCATAAACCCACGGTTGAGGGATTCATACATGTAGGAAATACAAGTGGTACTTAAGCGCACATCTATTGGCCACCCTTGTAACCCCT
>SNQJ01S0027421.1:0-12917 GCA_010110895.2 Picea sitchensis | reverse complement strand
AAGCGCACATCTATTGGCCACCCTTGTAACCCCTATTGGTACCCCTTCGAATGGTAGCGTATCAAACATCACCTATGTATGGATTGGCCTAGATTACCTGAAGCTCTCTTTAGATAAACTGATCAGCCTCCTGACTGCTATAGTGCCACTGAGAATATCACTCGGGAAGATACTCTCTAGTACCTGAGTAGTCAGGTAGTAAAGATAAAGGTACGGTTTAGCCTCCTTAGTTCCCTAAGATATTGGTTCGAGTACTACTATTGGACCCCGCACGTATATCAGAGAGATATATCATAGGGAAAACCCTTGTCTGTAAAACCCTTGAATACCTAACCCTTGGGGACAGAAACATAAACAAATTAAAACAGACAAGATCTATTGTTGTGTAACTGTGTTCGGGTTGCCAAATCACTACAAATTTCTTCCTGGTTAAGAATTTGGGCATTTCATCACTATAGTAGTCTTCAGACCGGAGTATAACTCCACATTTTTGCACCATTATTTGAGACCTATTCCATTGGATTCATCTCTTCTCTCTTATCATATTCATACATATCATTTTTCAACAAAAGTTTTGACCCCACCCACCCCATTTTGTTTCCCTCATCATCATGACCCATACCCACAGCCAAGACTTGGAAGATCACTTCAATACATTGCAATCTAATTTCACCGAGACCCAACAAGAAGTGAAACAACTCAGTGCCAATGTTTCCACCATCAATAAAACCATGCAGTCCTCAATGGAGGAAATCAAACAATACCTGACTACCTAGCTTGAATCTATCATTTCGATGCTCTACACCAAGATGCATATCCCTACAGATAACCCTTTATCTGACCCACCTTCATATACTAAAGCTGAAAATTCCTATAACTTTTAGCACCATCACTTTCAACGTGACCTATGCCTTCCAAAGGTGGATGTGACCAAATTTGATGGTTCGGATCCCACTTTTTGGGTAACCCAAATGGAACAGTATTTCTCTTTATACGAAATTACAGATGACTTGGCCAAACTCTGGTATGGTGTTCTCCATATAGATAAAGAACGTTGGCAATGGTGGCAATGGAGAAAAACTTCCCATCAAGGATATATTGCCTGGACACAATTTGTGGTAGATCTTTATGAATGCTTTGACACTGACACCAACCATTTGGGCCATTTGACAAAGTTGAAACAATCAGGAATAGTGGAAGACTTTATAGTTTCTTTTGAGCACCTGGATTTTCGGACAAAGGGCATGTATGATTCCTTTTTCCGAGAGTGTTTTATCAGTGGCCTCAAGGATGAGATTCGGGCCCATGTCCTCATGGCTCGGCCTCAAATTTTGTTGGAGGATACTAAAAGAGCTAAAGAAGCACAACAAGTTGTATCTTCTCAAAATCGAAAACCCTCCTTTATCCCTCGCACTAAGCCAGTAAATCCCACTACTCCCTCTGCTCCACTAAAGATCCAAAAATTGACCAGGGATGAAATGGATGAACGCAAACTCAAAGGCCTTTGTTATAATTGTGATGACAAATACTTCTCAGGCCACAAGTGTAAGGAACAAAATATTTTTATGGCCATCTCAGAGGATATTTCAGAAGAGTATGTGGAAACCTCCCTTGTGTTTGAGTCGCCTGAAACCACTAACATAACCCCTCCCTCGGACCTTCCTGAAGTAGAACCGTTCATTTCCCTCAATGCTCTCACTTGCTTCTCTACTCCCCAAACCATCAAGATAATCAGTTACATCAAGCATAGGAAGGTCATCATTTTGGTTGATAGTGGAAGCACCCATAATTTTATTCATCGCTGCATTGCAAAAGAAACTCATTGCTACATCCATGTTGTCAATGATTTCCAAATGGTGATTGCCAATTGTGGCTCCATGAAATGTGGAGGGCGTTGTGAAAATGTGTGTCTCCAAATTGGTGACTACCACTTGAAATATCATATGTTTTCTATCGACATGGGAGGTTGTGACATTGTGTTGGATGCAGACTAGCTAATGACTTTAGGTCCCATTCTCATGGATTTTAAGGAATTAACCATGCAATTTGACCAAGAGGGCCAATAATATAAGTTCCAAGGCATAACCACCAGTTCACCTGAGATAATTAGTTCCCATCGCATGGAAAAGCTGCTCAAAAAAGGTCATTCTTGTGTTATTGCCCAACTCCATGCCATACAAGCAACAGAGACACCCTCGGTGCCGCAAGACCTCCAATCCATCCTTTATAAACATCAAGTGGTATTTTCCACTTTCCAAGGACTCCCTCCTTCCCATGGTGTTCATGATCATTACATTCCCCTTGTACCAGGCACCCTTCCTCCCAATATCCGTCTGTATTGTCACCCCTTTTCCCAAAAAAATGAAATTGAGAAAATGGTCCAGGCGACGTTATCCGCCCTAGTATGAGCCCCTATTCTTCTCATGTGGTCATGGTCTTGAAGAAATAAGTTTCTTGGTGAATGTGCCTGGACTTCTGTGCCCTCAAAAAACTTACCATTAAAGACAAATTTCCCATTCCTGTCAATGATGACCTTTTGGATGAATTGAGTGGTGCCCAGTTCTTTACTAAACTTGATCTTTGTTCTGCCTACCACCAGATATGTATGAAAGAGGCAGACATTCCCAATACTTCCTTTAGAACTCATGAGGGCCACTATGAGTTTTTGGTCATTCCCTTTGGCTTGTGTAATTCCACCTCCACCTTCCAAAGCCTCATGAATCATGTATTCTGTCCTTTTCTCCATCATTTTGTCTTAGTTTTCTTTGATGATATGCTCATCTATAGAAAAACCTATACATACCATCTTGCCCATGTGGATCGAGTTCTCCATCTACTCTCTCATCACCAACTTTTCCTGAAACAGTTTATATGTGCTTTTGTCACCTCAAAAGTTGAGTACTTGGGTCATCTGGTTGGAAAGGACAACATCAGGGTGGATCCTAAAAAGATTGAAGCTATGCAAGACTAGCCTCACCCAAAGACTCTCAAAATATTGCATGGATTTATGGGCTTAACAGCTTATTATCGCAAGTTTGTTAAGAATTATGGAAATATTGCAGCACCTCTCACGACACTCCTAGAAAAGAACTCTTTCACTTTGACGCTAGCAGCTGCTCAATATTTTCAAACCTTGAAGATCACCATGTGCACCACTCTAGTCCTAGCCCTTCTTGATTTCACCAAGACCTTTGTCTTGGAATGTGATGGTTCAGGGAAAGGAAGTGGTGTTGTCCTTATGCAAGAGGGTCGGCCTTTGGCCTTTACCAGCAAGAAACTGTCTGAAATAAATTTGGGCAAATCAATCTATGAAAAGGAAATGTTGTCTATTCTGCATGTCCTTGATCTATGGCACCCTTATCTATTGGGGCAACGATTCCAAATTAAGAGAGACCATCAAAGCCTCAAGTATTTTCTAGAACAATGCATTTCCTCCCCAGAGAAACACAAGTGGGTGACCAAGCTCTTTGGATATGATTATGAGATCATTTACAAGAAAGAAAAAGACAATGTGGTTGCGGATGCACTTTCCCAAAAATATGAAGATGAAGGATCCCTTTTTTCTCTTTCCTTCGTTGTACCAGATTGGCTCAAAGTTGTTTGCCAGGAATGGATACAAGATCCCAAAAGTTCATAGTTGATCCAACAATTGCAGTCCAATGCTCTAGCTTCCCCAAGGTACTCTTGGCTCCATGATGAGATTCTATACAAAGGCCATTTTTATTTAAGTAAATAATCAAAACTTAAATCCACGGTACTTTTTGAGCTTCATGCTACACCCACAGCTAGGCACTCTGGGTTTATCAAAATCTATGACAGGGTCAAACGCTCTTTTTTCTGGGACGACATGAAACAAGAAATTTGTAATTTTGTCTCTGAATGTGATGTGTGTCAATGCAACAAGGGGGGAACAGTCAAATCTTCGAGCACACTACAACCACTTTTGATTCCAGCTACTATTTGGAGGGATATCTCTATGGATTTTATTACAGGCTTACCCAAATCGGGAAATAAATTAGTCATCATGGTGGTTGTTGATCACCTTTCCAAGTATGCTCATTTCTATTCTCTTCAACACCCATTTACAGCATCCACGGTGGCTCAACTTTTCATGGATCGGGTCTTCAAGCTTCATGGCATGCCGCATTCTATTGTTTCTGATCACGACCCAAATTTCACCAGCAATTTTTGGCAAGAACAATTCAAGATACAAGGAACCCAATTGAATCTCAGCACAACTTATCATCCCCAGGCTTATGGTCAAATGGACGTTGTCAACAAGCGTTTGGAAACATATTTGAGGTGTTTTGCATCAGAAAAGAAAAATCAATGGGCTCAATGGTTACCCCTAGTTGAATGGTGGTACAACACTTCATACCCTACAACTACACACATGATTCCTTTTTAAGTGGTATATGGAAAAAATCCACCTTCAGTTCTCTCATACTTACCTAGTGTCTTGAAGGTCCAAGCGGTTGACCAAACGCTTACAGTTCGAGAGGTTATTCTCCGTACCCTCAAAGAAAATTTGGTCATGGCATAGAATCGCATTAAGCTACAAGAAGATCAAGGTCGCTCTGAACGTCAATTTGCAGAAGGGGATCAGGTGTTTCTTCGGCTGCAACCTTACAAGAAAAAATCCCTCAAGGCCGAGCATTGTCAGAAGCTAGCGCCCAATTTTTATGGTCCTTGTACCGTTCTCAAGCATGTGGGACAAGTGGCCTATCAGTTAGCTTTGCCCAATTATTCTAAGATACATCCTTCTTTTCATGTTTCATGTTTAAACAAGGTGATTGGAACTAAGTGCCAAATTCAAACCAACCTTCCCAAGTTAGCCGAAGAAGGATCCATTTGGCTACAAACACAAGCAGTTTTGGACCAGTGTGAGCATCGCCTGTGTCAGAGAACCATCAAGGAAGTGTTAGTCCAGTGGAAAGATAGAACTCTAGCATATGCCACTTGGGAACCAGCTACCATTCTGCAACAATTTCCACATCTCAAGCCTTGAGGACAAGGTTGTTTTTAAGGGGGCGGACATGTTAGGGTCCTAACCCGCACATAGGTAGAACAATATATTTGGATGTAATAAAGGTCAATATTAATAAGGCATTTCAATAAAATAGAATAAGTCAAATGTAAGAATACCTAATAGAAGCTTCCGCTTCTAGAAGGATCTTCCTCTAGATGCTTCTTTTGATAGACAAATTTAGTATAAATAGGAGTTGAGGGTATGAGAACCCTAGCTTGGATATTATTGTAATAGAGCTCTTCTTGACTGGAGGTTTCCCCCTCGAAGAGGCCCGTGAACATTGTTCTCAGAATCAAAGTGTTATTTATGTTGTTATTTGTATATCATTTCAATGTTATTGGGGTGATTATTCTGGTTATATTGTTGTTATTCTGCCATTTCTAGCATTTTATTTCTGT
Source organism: Picea sitchensis (assembly GCA_010110895.2). Classification (NCBI taxonomy): domain Eukaryota; kingdom Viridiplantae; phylum Streptophyta; class Pinopsida; order Pinales; family Pinaceae; genus Picea; species Picea sitchensis. Next base: position 7,490 of record SNQJ01S0027421.1, on the reverse strand, counting down.
TCTGCATACTTTTTATATCTGGTATATTACATTTTAAAACATAAAACTACCTTAGATTTGGGTTTAGAAAGTTGTTGGCGATGCGGTTTATCATAATAGACCTATTCATGTTGTTTATTTTTCAATTACAACTTTAAAAAGGGTGGTTGTGCAAAAGATTCCATGTTTTGCTTGTAATTTTCAAGGTTTGTACTAAGTGAGAAAATGAAAATGCACGCACAAGCTTCCCTGTAGCTCCAAAAATTGTTTTATAAGTTTTAAGATGGAGTTAGATAAATGGTAAATTTACCAATGTGTGTAAAGTTCAATTGAAGAACGAGAGAGGTTGTTTCCATGCACCTAGAATTGACATTTCATGTAAAAGTGAATGCAAAATTGCCTCGGCCTCGAATGCACACCCTAGTCTCAATATTTAGCTAAATTTGGTATTTCAACTTGAATAAGTTGTAGTTTGTGATTTTACACCTTTCTATAAACTTATATTGGCACTTTCAAACATAAACCTACCTAGTGCGCATAAAGGCCAAAAATTGCATTGTAAAACCAAAGGGACAAATTGTTAAAGTTTTATATATTAAAATAGATGCCCAAAGTTGGCCAAGGCTCCATAATTTAGGATTTAATTTGTAAATTGATCATTCCAATATTTATACCCTGCTTGTACAATTAATAGTGCATTTACACTCTAAAATGGATGATTTCTATGCACAAAGATTCATGAAATTTTGATGAATTATAGGATGGTGAGTTATGAGAGAAACCAAGGCCAATTTTGCATTAAGAGTCATAAAATATTCTTCTATGAAAAAATAGGCAAGACATGCATAGTAAAACCCTTGAAATGAAAAAAATGTTTGTAAAAAATAACCCATTGTTGTATTATACCTTATATTTGAGTTTTGCAAGTTGTTGGGATGTGGTTTATCATAGTAGACATGTTCATGTTTTTATTTTGCAATTGCAAATTTAAAAAGGGTGGTTGTGCAAAAGAGGCAAACTTTGCCTTTTAATTTGCAAGGTTTGTACTAAGTGAAAAAATGAAAATGCATGCCGAAGCTTACCGATAGCTCCAAAAATGTTTTATAAGTTTTAATATGGAGTTACATAAATGATAAATTTACCTATGCATATAAATTTCAATTGAAGAACAAGAAAGGTTGCTTTCATGCACCTAGAATTGGGATTTCATGTAGATTTGAATGAAAAACTACCTCAGCCTCAAATGCATGCCCTAGTCTCAATTTTGAGCCAAATTTAATGGTTCAACTTGCATAAGCTACAATTTGTGATTTTAAACCTATCTATAAATGTGTACTGGAATTTTCTGACATAAACCTACCTAGTGTGCATAAAGACTAAAAATTGCATTGTAAAACCAAAGGGCCAAATTGTTAATGTTGGTTATATTAAATTGAATGCCCAAAGTTGGTTCAGGATTTGTAATTAGAGATTTAAGTTGTAAATTGATCATTCCAATATTTATAACCTGTTTGTACAATTAGTAATGCATTTACACTCCAAAAAGATGATTTCTATGGTCAAATTTTCACGACATTTTGATGAGAGGATGGTGAGTTATGAGAGAAACCAAGTTTAGTTTTTCATTTTCAGTCATAAAAGACTCTTTTTTTCTAAAAGATTCTGTAATTTATAAGGTCGAACTTGTACTAAGTGAGAACATTAAAATTCACACCCAATCTTCCCTGTAGCTCAAAAATTGTTTCAAAGGTTGTAATATGGAGTTAGATATATTGTAAATTTACATATGTCATTTAAAGTGTAATTGAAAAACATTAAAGGTTGCTTCCATGTAGCTGGATTTGATATTTCATGTAAATTTGAATGCAAATCAACCTTAGAGTAAAATGCACACCCTAGTGCCAATTTTGACCCACTTTATTATGCATCCATCAAGGCTTTACTAAGACCTTTAGTCACTATTAGAAACAAAAGGGGAGAGAGGGGACACCCTTGTATAAGAAATAGAAGGAGAGAGAGGGTAAACCTATATACAAACATATATTGACATTTTAAGACATAAACCTACCTGGTGTGCATAAAGGCTAAATATTGCATTGTAAAACCAAAGGGACAAATTGTTAAAGTTGGTTATATTATATTGCACACCCAAAGTTGGATAAGGATCTGTAATTATGGATTTAAGTTGTAAATTTATCACTCCAATGTTTATAACATGATTGTACAATTAATAGTGCATTTACACTCCAAAATGGATGATATCTATGCAAAAAGGTTCATGACATTTTGATGAATCATAGGATGGTGGGTTCTAAGAGAAACGAAGGTCAATTTTGCATTTTCAGTCATAAAAGACTATTTTGTGCTAATAGAATAAGTAATTTGCAAGGTGGAACCTGTACTAAGTGAGAACATTAAAATGTACGTCCAAGCTTCCTTGTAGCTCAAACATTGTTGTAAAGGTTGTAATATGGAGTTAGATATATTGTAAATTTACATATGTCATTTAAAGTGCAATTGAAGAACATTTAGTGTTTCTTTCATGCAACTATATTTGGGATTTCATGTAAATTTGAATGCAAATATACCTCAAAGTAAAATGCACACCCTAGTGCCAATTTTGACCCACTTTATTCTTCATCCAACAAGTCTCTACTAAGACCCTTAGTCACTATTAGAAATAGAAGGGGGAAGAGGGGAACTCTTGTATTAAGCCATATGAAGCCTTAAAAAAGCTAAAGTAGACCCATTTATTAAGATAGAGAAATAACTTGAGGATACATGGTTCATAACCTAGTTCATAAAAGGAACACAAAATACAAAATAATTATCATCAATCTCAAATAAAACTAGCTAAACCTATCATATGCCTTGGATAAATAAACGTCAACCACCAATACCTTGATATTCCTAGTCTTAATGGAATGTAGACCCTCTTGTACCATCCCCAATGGCCTCATGAATATGACAACCAACTAAAAAACCTAAAATATATGCTCACTAGAAATGGAATTGGAGAGAATTTCTTTAACCCTTTTAGCAATAATATTTGCTATATTTTTATATATGTGGTTGTATAGGGAAATAGGCCTATACTCCTGAAAATAAGTACGGTTATTAGACTTAGGTATCAATGCAATGTTTCTTCTTTGAAAACACATAACTCATAACTTATCAAACTATTTCATGATCAAAGAATATATGTATATATATATATATATATACACAATTTATCTTAGGTGATAACCACGCTAATATATGACAGGGTATACCAATTACATGTTGAAAGAAGTAAAATAAATAATACAAGTAAAGTATCAAAAACATTTTCTTTTGCTACATAAATTTACATGAATTCAATTGAAAATTCATGGTTTTCCCAAGATTAGTTGCTATTAACTAATAATCCACATGTAGTGAATATTCCCAAAACTTTTGGGATGTAGAATCATTGATTTGGAATTTTTTAAAAGAAAACCTATTATATTTTCATGGAAAATGTTTATATTTAAGTGAAAAATATAAGTGTATTCATAACTATAAAAATAAATTATTCTACAAGTGCTTTATTTTAAATGAAAATATTATCTCGGATGGGGTGCCACATGGTTAGAAATGCACATAAAGCAATCCCATGTTTTTCGCCTCTCCACCTGGATTCACTTCACGAGAAGGCATTTAATGCAGGGCATTGGTGATGGGAGTTCTCACCCCATGCGAGTTCAGGTTCATTGGTTCAGGATGTTGTCGAGGTTAATTTGGAAGCGTCCCATACAGGATGATATCACTTCAGTTGTAACTATGCCCCTAATTTTCCAAAGCACAATTATTTCCTTTTTCCTCTCCATATTTCTCATCATGCTTCTTTTCGAGATTTGATGGTGCATTTGGCTTCTCCTATGGGGAATTACAGACATGCTTAGATTTGTTTTCTTTTTATATATCTACAACCCAATTCCCTCAACCCTGGATTCATGCCTCATGAGTGGGGTGACCTCCCTGAGGTCCAAAATATCTTTGTTACTTTGCAGGATGCAAAAGAAATGTTGGTATCCCTAACTCTGGGTCACACCAGTCTCCTCCCTTGGATATCCATTTCGATGAGACGTTGGGCTTGGATACCAACATGGAAGAGGAAAATTGGGGTTTTCCATCCATTAAGGAGGATGTGATGACTCCAGTTCCTAAGAATGAAGAGGGGTCTTCCACAACTATTTTGTTTCCAAGGAGGTTGTTGGACCATTCCAATGCGCATGCAGAGGCACTGCACCCAGACTATTCAACCAATGCAACGAAAGGCCACTGGAGGTTTCCAATCATTGAGGAGATACCTATACTCACTTTTATTCAAGATATAATTCCTCCATGGGAGGAGGTCCCATATTCAACATTTCCCAATCTCTCAGAGGATCATCTCAATCTGATAATGGACATCCAAAGAGACACAGTCAATCAAATGTTTTTTCAGGAATGCTTAAACCACAAGCTAGATATTCTATTTGAGGAATTGTCAGGTGGACCATCTTCCAACAACAATCCAATTTGTTGTCAACCCTTAACCCCCTCCCCATCTTGGAACCGACACACTCATGGAAAAGAGAGAAACGACACTCCTGGTGCATGATCTACTATTTTTTTGTTACATTTTACACCTCTTTCAAATATGTAGGAATACTTTTAATAGCCTTTTGGGGCCCATGTAATTGCTATTTTATTTTTCCCAGTATATATATATATATATATATACACAAAAACAATCTGGTTTTACTTTTTTAGGATCCTGAAGCCGACATTGGTTTCCTCCTTTTAGCAAGCTAGTCTCCAGGCTCCTCAGGATATGTAATTTTTTCAGTTCCTGAAGGTAATACAAATTTTGATTTACCAAAAAAAAAAAAAAAAAAATTGAAAATTTGTATCATAAATTTCTTCAAAAAAACAAAATTGAGCCAAATTGATGAAATTTCTCTTAAAAACAACATTGGATCAAAGTAAGGATAGTAGCATTGATAGCTACAAGAATTCTCCCAAAACATATTAATTTCTCAACAACCCTTAAAAAATGATCTTTCGAATATTTATAACCTATTTGTACAATTATTAGTGCATTTACACTCCAAAAATGGTGATTCATATGCACAAATATTCACGACATTTTAATGAATAATAAGATGGTGGGTTATGAGGGAAACCAAGGTCAGTTTCTCGTTTTTAGTCATTAAATACTCTTGTAATATTCTAGATATAAAATAGTATGCAGAACATAAATAATTAGATAGAAATGGAAGATAAACAACAATATAACTAGAAGAACACCATAATAATACCAGAATGATACCAGAATAACACCAGAAAGAGAACTTTGATTACTGAGAGCAATGTTCACTTGCCTCTTCGAGGGGGAAACCTCCAACAGAGAAGAGGTCTACTACAATAGTATCCAAGACAAAAATTCTCATACCCTCGACTCTTATTTATACTAAATATGTCTATCAAAAGAACAATCTAGAGGAAGATCCTTCTAGAAGTAGAAGATTCTATTAGGTATTCTTACATGGGAATTATTCTTCCTTATTGCTAGGACTTATTAATATTGACCTTTATTACATGGAAATATAGTATTCTACCTATGTGAGGGCTTAGGTCTCTAACAACTCTATTGTGCAAAAAGACTATGTAATTTGCAAGGTCGAACCTATACTAAGTGACAACATCGAAATGCATGCCCAAGCTTACCTGTAACTCAAACATTGTTTTAAGGGTTGTAATATGGAGTTATATATATTGAAAATTTATATATGTCATTTAAAGTGAAATTGAAGAACATGAGAAGTTTCTTTCATCCAACTATATTTGAGATTTCATGTAAATTTGAATGCAAAACTACCTCAAAGTAAAATGCCCTCCCTAGTGCCAATCTTGAGCCAAATTCAGTGGTTCAACTTGCAGAAGGTGTCATTTGTGATTTCACGCCTGTCTATAACCTTATATTGCCATTTTTAGACAAAAACGTAGATTATGTGCATAAAGTATAATAATTGTTTTCTATTTTTTTTTAAAGAACAAGTATTTAATCTTATTACAAATTATTCTTTCTAAAGATAGTTTAAAATTCCTAACAAAAATTGAGCATAATATAAAATCTATATTAGTGGAAATATGAAATTCCGCATTGGCTTAAGCACATTAAAACCAATAAATTATAAACAAAGTCTCTTGCTAGTATATCTTTCAAATGGATATTTCTTTTAAATATCCTTATGATAAACAAAACACACATTGGTCAAATAAGAGATTATTCAATAAAAGAAAAAAACAAGTGATTTATATTAAAAATGAGATATACAAAGTATTACGCTAAAAGAATAGAATTATCAAATTAAAAAAGATCTCTTAATGGAATCCTCACACACAGTGCTTAAACATAATACGACTAACATATAATGATTTGATACTATTTAGGCATCACTCATTTTCTCATCTTCTCTAATGTAGGCATTATTCCCATAGGCATATGAACTAACATTTCCAACTCCATTATTCTTCTCATCATGGAATTTGGAACATTTTAGAACATGAATATCATTTTTAATCCCGATTAAATAATTCATAATTATGTTTAGTTTGTTCTCAACCATGAGCTGAAAGTCCATCATGGGTTGCTCATTCCTTCCATGCACTTTAAATTTTTTGTCCCTTGCTTCATGAGAAGTCTTAATTGAATGAGTAGGAACTTCATGAAATGTATCTATAGACCTTTCTAAAATAATCGATGTTGTAGGAACAACAATTGCAAAATTTGTAACACTAGCAGTAGCTACAAAAGTATTCCCAGTCTTCGAATTAATCTCATTTCTCCAGTAACTTGAGCCTTTTTTCACAACTAGATAAGTGTAATCATTAGGATTCATAGTGCCCAATATATGATTATATTTCATATACAAAATATCAACGAAATGATTAAATAGAGGATTTTCAATGAGCAAATCTATGTAAGTTTTAATCCTTCATTGTATTTCCAAAGTACAAGTTGATTCTCTTCATGTGTGAATTATCACACAATTTACTCGAACCGATGGTTGTATCAGTCAAATTATGAATATCTTCATTAAACCCAAATGGTGGTTTAATTAGTTAATAATTATCTACTTTGAAAAAAATTAAAATTTGTAATAATTAATAAATTTGATTTTGTCATTGTGTCTAAAGTTTTATATTTTCATATTTAACACTCTGAAATTCCTCCAAAGAAAATGTGACTCAATGTTTATGAATTTTTATTATTAATATTATATATATAACCCATTAAAAAGTTATATTTGAAATAACAAAGTATGTTTTTTTATCATTTTCTATATTTTTAATTTGAACTTATCTATATGGTTGTTGTGGGGGAGATTGGGGGAGAAAGAGAGAGGAAGAGGGAGAAAAAGGGAGAGAGTGAGTGACCATGTGTGTGTGTGTGTGTGTGTGTGTGTGTGTGAGAGAGAGAGAGAGAGAGAGAGAGAGAGAGG
>SNQJ01S0027420.1:188755-201726 GCA_010110895.2 Picea sitchensis | reverse complement strand
AGAGTAGTGAGAGGGTTGTTGCTAGCAACCATTTAAATATTGAAATGGGATTGTTACATTGGTATACTATATATGATAGAGAAGAGACTCTAAACCTTGAAGTCATTGTTGTGTAAAAGACAAAAATGATTTGAGATACACATAGCAGCATGTGAATAACTGATCATAAGCTAAAGAGAATCTATCACATAGTTATTCATATTATTCAATGGAAACTCCAGGTACCAGAACAACAAGAAGGATATAAACCCCGAGTTTCTTCACAACTTTGACATAAATATCAGTAGTACAACAGATAAGGGAAGGCTTTAAGCGAAGGAAAATGGGATGTAATTGCCCCGAAATTAATTTTGACCAGGTATGAAGCCTCCTCGGTGTTTGTGGATTAGACCCTCTGATAACTAAGTCATTTTTCCATGTTTATTCACATTATGACTTCAACTACAAGGACGGTGACACATTTTTACAAGAGAGAAACTTTTACTATAGGAAACTAAGAAGAGCAGTCTGTGAGAAACTTGCACAATAAGACCACAGTGACAGATTGCAAGAAGGAGAAGCAGTCAAAACATCTGAGATGGAATTAGAATGTGAATCAAAGTCAGACCTTGCAAATAGTAGTGAAAGAGTAGTGAGAGGGTTGTTGCTAGCAACCACTTAAATATTGAAATGGGATTGTTACATTGGTATACTATATATGATAGAGAAGAGACTCTAAACCTTGAATTCATTGTTGTGTAAAAGCCAAAAATGATTTGAGATACACATGGTAGCGCGAGAATCACTGATCATAAGCTAAAGAGAATCTATCACACAGTTATTCATATTAGTCAATGGAAACTCTAGGTACCAAAACAACAAGAAGGATATAAACCCCGAGTTTCTTCACAAATTTGACATAAATATCAACAGTAGAATAGATAAAGGAAGGCTTTAAGCGAAGGAAAATGGGATGTAATTTCCCTGAAATTAATTTTGAGCAGGTATGAAGCCTCCTCAGTGTTTGTGGTTCAGACCCTCTGATAACTGAGTCATTTTTCCATGTTTATTCACATTGTGACTTCAACTACAAGGACGGTGACATATTTTTACAAGAGAGCAATTTTTACTATAGGAAACTAAGAAGAGCACTCTGTGAGAAACTTGGAAAATAAGACCACAGTGACAGATTGCAAGAAGGAGAATCAGTTAAAACATCTGAGATGGAATTAGAATGTGAATCAAAGTTAGACCTTGCAAATAGTAGTGAGATGGTTGTTTTTTTTTTTACAGAGTAGTGAGAGGGTTTTTGCTAGCAACCATTTAAATATTGAAATGGGATTGTTACATTGGTATACTATATATGATAGAGAAGAGACTCTAAACCGTGAAGTCATTGTTGTGTAAAAGACAAAAATGATTTGAGATACACATGGCAGTGCGCAAATCACCGATCATAAGATAAAGAGAATCTATCACACAGTTATTCATATTAGTCAATGGAAACTCCAGGTACCAGAACAACAAGAAGGATATAAACCCCGAGTTTCTTCACAACTTTGACATAAATATCAACAGTAGAACGGATAAAGGAAGGCTTTAAGCAAAGGAAAATGGGATGTAATTGCCCTGAAATTAATTTTGAGTAGGTATGAAGCCTCTTCGGTGTTTGTGGTTCAGACCCTCTGATAACTTAGTCATTGTTCCATGTTTATTCACATTATGACTTCAACTACAAGGACGGTGACATATTTTTACAAGAGAGCAACTTTTACTATAGGAAACTAAGAAGAGAACTTTGTGAGAAACTTGGACAATAAGACCACAATGACAGATTGCAAGAAGGAGAAGCAGTTAAAACATCTGATATGGAATTAGAATGTGAATCAAAGTCAAACCTTGCAAATAGTAGTGAGAAGGTTGTTTTTGTTTGATAGAGTAGTGAGAGGGTTGTTGCTAGCAACCATTTAAATATTGAAATGGGATTGTTACATTGGTATACTATATATGATAGAGAAGAGACTCTAAACTTGAAGTCATTGCTGTGTAAAAGACAAAAATGATTTGAGATACACATGGCAACGTGAGAATCACTGATCATAAGATAAAGAGAATCTATCACACAGTTATTCATATTAGTCAATGGAAACTCTAGGTATCAAAACAGTAAGAAGGATATAAACCCTGAGTTTCTTCACAACTTTGACATAAATATCAACAGTAGAACATATAAAGGAAGGATTTAAGCAAATACAAAATCAATAAGCACCTCTCCGAAGCCGCGGCTACACCACTTGTTTGATGGAAACGTAGAGAATCAATTAGATATGTGAGTTTTCCAGTGTGGTCAAGCCTTAGTGTCGAGCCATGAGCGGGGTCCTTCTCTGGGAGCGAGGTCCTCCTCTATTGGAAGACTAACAAAATATGGTCACTGGTGCTTGGGCCGAACCTAGGAGTAACCCATTACCCACCAGAAGAAAGTCGAAGAGTAAAATACTAAAACCGTAAACCTCAAGGCCCAAAGGGGAAATAAGAGGTAACAGAAGAAGAGTAAAACTGTAATTTGTAAACCTATGTTCCGTCAAGCCCCAAAGGGGAAATTCAAATAAGAACGAAGATGTAAACTGGGGAATGCATTTCAGATCCCATATAATTTATACCATGTGGGAGGGCCAAAAATCTCCATGGTCTTTGGAAATCGGTCAAAGGGAAGATTGTAGACTATAGCTACCCAGTGTTGAGTGCCCACTACCCATACCACAAAATCGGGGTGAAATTAAACCATAAACCCCGATTTTACCAAATGGCAGGGTGAAGAAGCTATCATAAATTCCCATACTTTTAGAAATTTGGCTAATGGAAGCTTGTTCCTCCAAATTTCAGGGGCTAAATATAATTTGTTTTCCTCTATCCCTCCTAAAAACATGGGCTAATCCTGTACACGATTTTTCCCCTAAAATAAATTATGAGATAATGATATCAGTTTAAAAAAAATCACTCTAATACAAAAAATTTGCCCAATAAAAAATTGGAGGCCCGTTAATTTTTCCCATGAGCAAAATTTCTCCCCTAAAATCATCTATGCAAACAATATTGGGGCACCCCAAGGTGAGACACTTGGGCATATATACCCCTTCTTCAGAAGTTCTTCAAGTTGCATTTGCAACTCCTTAAGCTATGGTGTACTCATTCTGTAAGGAGTCTTTGACACTGGAGCTGCTCCAGGAATTAAATTTATAGAGAAATCAATATCTCCCTTTGGGGGTAGTCCTGGTACCTCTTTGAACACATCTTCAAAATCTTCCAGGACTGCATGATCTTCCAAATTTGGCACCTTATCATTAGGTGTCTCTTCCATATGTGCTGCAAATATTTGACACCCTTTTTTGTAACATTTCGTCAGCTGCGCATGTTGAAATTTCTCTTATGGTCATTTCCCTGGGAATTCCCTTCACTTTCCTTAGGTTCCCTTCCTCATCCAAGAAATTAAATTCCTTGTTATGATAGTCTAGGATAGCATGATGTTGATCCAACCAATCCATCCCAATTATATAGTCCTAGGAACCTAAAGACAAGATGTTCAAATCTTCCTTGGTGTTCTGTCCATTCATGTCCATAAGACAAGACTTAACCATCTCATTAACCTTTTTTTTTCTACGGTAGCCAATTGCACCAACCAAGATTTTCCATGCTTGATTCTTGGAAAATGAAAACTTTCCACCATCTTAGGATCTATATAACTATGACTACCTCCTAAATCAATTAAAATAGAAATGGTTTGGTTGTTGATCATACCTTCCACTTCAATCATATGTGACTGATACTCTGCTTGTTTGTTGTCCAGGGCTACATAGATCCTTGGTACATTTCTTCCCATGTCCTCCATTGTTTCATCTTGCTATACATTATTAACAATCCTCACTTTTTCACCTCTATGAGGAAAACCTCTGAACATATGATCTCCTTTACAACCCCAACATTGAATAGGTGGTTGCCTTGGACTTTGACCCCTTGTCTCAATCATTCTGGGTTCTCTAGAAGTTGGTTGTCCCTAAGTATTATTTCTAAAGAATGGTGTCTTATTTCCCTTCTTCCTTTAATCCATATTGAATTTATTTTTGTCTTCCCAAGATTTTTGGAAAGCTGGCCTTGCCTTTTGTTGATAATATAGACATTTAACTCGCCTTATGGTCTCCTCCAATGTCTTGGGATAATCATACTGTATTTTGTCATTGATGAATGTTGGCAATCCACTCAAATACCTCTGAATTTTAATTGTCTCATCCTTGATGAAAGAAACATACTTCAACGGTTCTAAAAACCTTCTCTCATATTCATCTATGGTCATACTCCCAAGATTGAGTTCAAAGAACTCTTTCATTTTCTTGTCATAGTATCTTTTATTCAAGTATTTCTTTTCAAAATACTTCTTGAGTTCCCTCCAAGTAACACTTTTCTCTTTAATGTGTTGCACCTGCACAAGTTGATCCCACCACATGGATGTCTTTCCCTTGAGTTGATAGATGGAAAATCTACCTTCTGCATGAGAAGAATAATTATGCAATTGAAAATACTTTCTCATGCCCAGCAACCATGTCTCTCCATATTCATCCTTCTTGTGCTCACCATCAAATGTAGGAGGTTTGATTTTGTTCATTTATCCTCGTAGCTCATCCACCCCAGATCCCTTATTCATCCTGACAGGGGATGGAATTGAGTTGTTGTGTGACCTGTTATTGGAATGCTTCAGGGAGTGATGGTGATGTCTTCTAACACTTCTTTCTTTTCTTTTCTCATCAGGAGACCTGTGACTTCCTGATTTGATTGAGCCACTCTACTTATCCAATTTCTTTTCTATTATGTTCAAGCTCTCCAATAACTTCATGTTGAGGTCCTCTTGCTTCTCCTTGGATTTCATAATCTTTTCATTATCATATTTATGGCTTTGGACATCCTTCTGCAAATTTTTAATGGTCTCTACCATATTCATGTTTTCATCCCTTCCTTCTCTATGTCCATTGGAGTTTGTTCCTTCAATGCCCAAATGGACATCCATCCCTCTGATATCATATTCCTAGCTATGAGTCCCCTTTTCCTCTTCAATTCCTTTTTACTATGTGTTGATCCTGATATGATCTATTTTTTGTTAACTCTGAAAAATGTGTAGCCAACAAAACTTTGTCAGGTTAACTTACTCAAATTTTCATGAAAAATATGAACCATTCAGGTTCAATAATATATAAAAATTATTTCTTCTGATTCCCTAAAATGTTGAATGCCCAGATCAATTTTCTAGGTGAGTAATTATATTCTACTTCCCAACACCTTTCCAACGCCTACTCCCATGCTCAATTGTGAGTCTTAAGGAGAAAGTTATGGCTATTTAAAAATTTCCCATTAATTTTTCTGTTCATTTTTCAACTTGGCGCAACTCTGCGCTGTAATTATGAATTTTTGCACCTAATCCATTATAGTTTTCATAGGAGCATAATTATTTTTCTTCATATACATATTATGGACACTCTGTCCAAGTTTCACCTTTTTCTGGTTTCTGGGCTACTAGTTACAATCTGCTGAAGTTCTGGGCCAATTCTTGTTTTTGGTCTGGAATGCTACATGTACCTTATTTGCCATATTAAATACCTTTAACATGACAAGAAATTTAATTCATATCTGGGACTCTCTTTTATGTCTCAATATATTTCCATTGATTGCTCCTGCACCTCAATCTGATTCCAGAGCATAAAGTTATGGCTCTTTGAAGCTAGTTGGGTCTTAAAATTTACCCTCCACTGTTTGTGTTGTAACTTCATAAAAGATTTGTTTGACGAACGACTTACACCATTAGAAATATCTCTTCAAGCTATTTTATTTTAGTTTCAGAGACAAAGTGTACCTTGGTACACTCTATTCTCATGCTTTTTGAGTACCTAAAAATGTTGTTAAGGGCCTCAAAAAACACGTTGCAAAAAGATGATGTTCAAACAGTATAAAATGTCATAGAAATTTGTTGGTTTTATCTTGTTGTTCACCCTCCAAACTACTTTGCGTGCACAAATTTCAAGATGTACACCCATATTTAGCATGTGCATCAACACCGCAAGGTAAATTGTTCTTCGCGCACCTATAACCATTATGCATCACTTCTCTATCGTGCCAATAACTGGCGCGCAATACTTTTGTGTCGCTTGCCAATATCCACCGTGCAAAAAATTGATTCTTGCACTATTACCTATTACACACAATTTTTGTATCGCGTGTTGATATTCCATGCTCATTTCACTCTACACGCTGCACCATTCCAAATTTTAGTACGCCCCTGCCGTGCACCAATACTCTGTGCGCACCATTAACTAAATTGTCGCGTGACAACATATATCCATATTGCGTGCGCACCAACCAAACTCCTCTGCACTCTGCCAATATTTCACAGACCATGCATGCCATTATTTTGTGTGTGCACACCACACGCTAGTATTACGCATGCGTCAATCAATCTGCACCGCACAATGCTAAATTTAGTGCGCGCACCCGCACACCAACATTTTTCTGTGTGGTGCCAAAATTTAGTGCGCACACCCACACACCAACATTTTCCCGCGTGATGCCCATTTTTTACATATCACAGGCTTGTTACTATTCATCATACATTTTTAGTGCGCCCACCTGTGCACATTCATGTTTATGCACATCAAATCCTTGTGAATTCCGCTATAGAAATTGGGGCTTTTTCCTAACCTTTTCCCCAATTTACCATAGACATTCTGCAACTATGAAATTCATTCAATTTCACCCCGATAACACCAGTTCAACCTCTGCAACAACAAATCTTTGCGGTTTGACATTTCTGGAACAATTTTTTCCCAAACTTAAGTCACGAATTGAGAATTTTAATTACTAATCTCGCTCCAACTGTCATGGCTTCACTGTAACTTCAAACTTGACCAATTCAAGGTCTTAATTTGCTAGAACATATATTAAACCAATAATATCTCACCACTTGGCCGAATTTCTCCATTTTCTCATGAATTTAACAACAAAAACTGGGGCTTTTCCCAATTCTGCGTCATTGTTGTTACTTTTTACCATGGACGCTCTACAAACTGAAATTTGGCCACTTACAAATCAATCCTCTGTGAAATTTCTCTTCAACTCAACTTGTTTGGCCCATCCTTGCTCAGTGTTGAAAACTGAAGCTCTGATACCATATTGTAACGTCCCCGGCCACACAATCCGGGCCACGATACACGAGAGAACGCTTTTGTTCTCTCTGTGGAACATACTGTAACATACCCAGCATCCAACTAAGCTATGCCACATCCATTTTTCGAACTACATGCAATTAAGATATATACACACAAAACTCTTGTGGAAATATATCTATATCTATCTATCTATCTATCTATCTATATATATATATATATATGAAACGTAAACAGACAAATATATCTGTAAATGCACAGATTCACACTGAAATAATAGTAAATGTATACATGCAACATATACAGGAAATACCCATAAATATACAGATAGTTATAACCACACATAGGATAAACCCATAAACATATACACGTAAATAATAATGCAACATGTAAATTTATCACACAATTGACACTTATCATGGTAATAATATCACCAAATGCATGCAGACCTTCCACGAACCTCCCATCCTTAGACCAAACTGCTCATCACTCTCAGTAGTGGGTCACCCCCGAGTTGGGACTAAACTCCACCCTGGTAAAGGGGTTCCTAACCAGGCTAATGGATCATAGACAATAGGAAATACTCTTTGAAAGGTGCCTATTCAAACTAACAACGTATAGTCCCTCATTCCCCACATGCCTGTCTCACTCCAAGAAGTGTGCCCCTTCTCTTCTCAACAGTCCTTCGGCTGCCCCACTTCCTTTCCGGGCTTCAGCAACAGGCCAGACAGGAAGTCTCAGAGCCCTGTAGTTGTAGTTTAACACCTTCAGGAAACAATTCCCAGCAATTCTCTCACCTAGAGAGAAATTGCTCACGGGCCTGACAACCCGCCTCTTCAATATCCCATGGGCCTGACAACCCGCTTCTTCAGTCAAGCTCCCAAGCTAACCAACTACACCAACAGTTATGGTTACGGATCCCATTTTAGGTAAAGTGACAGGAAGCTATGAAGGATAACTGACTACATGAGTGAAATGGTCATGGAATCATGGCTGAATGATGGAAAGAATGATCGGAAATGAACTAAGTCCAAACAATATGTATGCATGTCCCCAACTTGACACTTGTCATGTTGGGAGCTACTTTGGCTTAGTTGTCCCCATATTTAGAACTTAGGATAAAATAATTATCCATACTTTATACTTTAAGAAATATTAATATAATATTCCTTTTTTGGCCTAAGCTCTATGGCTTAGCCCCTTTTCCTTAACTTTTATCCCCCACCCTTTCCCTAACTAGTGGAGTTTAGTCCCCCGTACTCTTTTATTGTGGTCGGTCTGCGCGTAGTGATGTATTTTATATTAATGATTATATATATACAAAAATAGGCTCATTGGCCTTTAACATCTAGGCTCTCCATCCTAATCATCACAAAAATGGCTCACTAACCTATAAAATAGAGCATATACACAAAGGCTCTCTGGCCTCAAAATCGCATGCACTTAAGTTGTTGCATAGGATATCCTGGAATGTGCACACTTCCCCATTTTACTACGCAGTACATGCGCGCACTATGCCATGAAAGGTGCATACAAAATTGATATCAAACAGCTCACCATCTTATATACATTTGTATTTACATTTACAATTGGATTTGTCCTAGGGATATTACACATGTATTCAACTTCTATATTTGAAAGTTCCACTACAACTTGTCTTTTGCTCATCCAACTTATTGCTCCTCCAAACAGGTTTAACACATACCCTCTTGTAGATCTCCTATGATCTAGATCTCTAGCATAGTTTGCATCCACAAAGCCATGTATATCCAATACTCTATCCAATCTCGGTCTTCTTTGGTAGCACAATCCATAGCTAGCGGTGCAACGCAAATACTTGAAAACCCTTTTTACTGTTGTCCAATGCTCCTTCCCTGATTTTGACATATACCTGCTCAAAACTCCCACTGCATGTGCAATGTTTGTTCTAGTATAGACCATTGCATACATTAAATTGCCAACTGCACTCGCATATGGAACACGAGGCATGTCCTCCTCCTCTTCATTTGTCTTGGGACATTGATCCGCAAATAACTTTACACCAACAAGAATAGGAACCTTTACCGGTTTACATTCCTGCATATTAAACCTCTGCGATATTGTCTTGACATATTTTCTCGTATTTAACCAGAGTTTCCTCTTTTTTTTATCTCTTTTAATTTCCATGTCCAAAATAAAATTTGAAGCACCGAGATCCTTCATGTCAAATTTAGAGGACAACTGAGTTTTCACATCCTAGATAATCTCCTTGTTGTTTCCTATTAGCAACATGTCATCCACATACAAGACCAAATAAATCAAATGATCACCAATTAATTTAAAATACACACAGTGATCCTCTTTTCTTCTTGTGAAGCCAATTCCCAACATATAAGTATCAAATTTTTGAGTACCTAAAAATGTTGTTAACGGCCTCAAAAAATGCATTGCAAAAAGATGATGTTCAAATAGTATAAAATGTCCTGAAAATTCGTTGGTTTTCTGCTATTGTTCACCCTCCAAACTACTTCACACACACAAATTTCAACATGTACACCCATATTTAACATGCGCGGAAACACCACAAGGTAAATCGTGCTTCGCGCACCTATAACCTTTGTGCATCACTTATTTGTCATGCCAATAACTGGTGCACAATACTTTCGTGTCACTCGCTAATATCCACCGTGCAAAAATTTGGTTCTTGCACTACTACCTGTTACACACAATTTCTGTATCATGCGCTGATATTCCGTGCTCATTTCACTCTACACGCTGCACCATTCCAAAGTTTAGTACGCCCCTACTGTGCACTAATACTCTGCGCACACAATTAACTAAATTGTTGCGCAACAACATATACCCATATTGCACGCGCACCAACCAAACTCCTCTGCACTCTACCAATATTGTGCACACCACACATGCCATTATTTTGTGTGTGCACACCACGCACCAGCCTTATGCATGCTTCAATCAATATGCACTGTGCAATGCTAAATTTAGCGCGTGCACCCACACACCAACATTTTTCTGTACGGTGCCAAAATTTAGTGCGCACACCCACACACCAACATTATTCCGCGCGATGCCCAATTTTTACATATCACAATATTTTTACTGTTCATCATGCATTTTTAGTGTGCCCACTTGCAGACATTCATTTTTATGTGCATCAAATCCTTGTGAATTCCACTACAGAAATTGGGCCTTTTTCCTAACCTTTTCCTCAATTTACCATAGACATTCTGCAACTATGAAATTCATTCAACCTCACCCCGATAACACCAGTTCAACCTCTGCAACAACAAATCTCTACGGTTTGACATTTCTAGAACAAAGTTTTCCCAAACTCATGTCACAAATTGAGAATTTTAATTACTAATCTGGCTCCAACTGTCATGGCTTCATTGTAACTTCAAATTCGACCAATTCAAGGTTTGAATTTGCTAGAACAAATATTAAACCAATAATATCTCACCACTTGGCTGAATTTCTCCATTTTCTCATGAATTTAACAACAAAAATTGGGGCTTTTCCCAATTACGCGTCGTTGTTGTTACTTTTTACCATGGACGCTCTACAAACTGAAATTTGGCCACCTCAAAATCAATCCTCTGTGAAATTTCGCTTCAACTCAACTTGTTGGGCCCATCCAGGCTCAGTGTTGAAAACTAAAGCTCTGATACCATATTGTAATGTCCCCGGCCACCCAATCTGGGCCACGATACACGAGAGAAAACTTATGTTCTCTCTATGGAACATACTGTAACATACCCAACATCCAACTGAGCTATGCCACATCCATTTTTTGAACTGCATGCAATTAAAATATATACACACAGAACTCTTGTGGAAATATATATATATATATATATATATATATATATATATATGAAACGTAAACAGACAAATACATCTGTAAATGCACGGATTCACACTGAAATAACAGTAAATGTATACATGCAGCATATACAGGAAATACCCATAAATATACAGACAGTTATAACCACACATAGGATAAACCCATAAAAATATACATGTAACTAATAATGCAGCAAGTAAATTTATCACACAATTGACACTTATCTTGGTAAGAATATCACCAACTCCGTGCAGACCTTCCACGAACCTCCCAGCCTTAGACCACATTGCTCATCACTCTCAGCAATGGGTCACCCCCGAGCTGGGACTAAACTCCACCCGGGTAAAGGGGTTCCTAACCAAGCTAATGGATCATAGACAATAGGAAATACTCTGTGAAAGGTGCCCCTAAAACTAACAACCTACAGTCCCTCATTCCCCACATGCTTGTCCCACCCCAAGAAGTGTGTCCCTTCTCTGCTCAACATTCCTTCAGCTGCCCCACTTTCTTTTTGAGCTTCAACAACAAGCCGAACAGGAAGTCTCAAAGTCCTGTAGTTGTAGTTTATCACCTTCAGGAAACAATTCCCAACAATTCTCTCACCTAGAGAGAAATTTCTCACGGGCCTGACAACTCGCCTCTTCAATATCCCATGGGTCTGACAACCCTCTTCTTCAGTCTAGCTCCCAAGCTAACCAGCTACACCAACAGTTATGGTTATGGATCCCAATTTAGGTACAGTGACAAGGAGGTATGAAGGATAACTGACTGTGTGAGTGAAATGTTCATGGAATCATGGCTGAATGATGGAAGGAATTATGGAAAGCATGATCGGAAATGAACTAAGTCCAAACAATATCTATGCATGTCCCCAACTTGACACTTTTCATGTTGGGAGCTACTTTGGCCCACTTGTCCCCATCTTTAGAAATTAGGATAAAATAATTATCCATACTTTATACTTTAAGAAATATTAATATAATATCCCTTTTTTGGCTTAAGATCCCTAGCTTAGCCCCTTTTCCTTAACTTTTATCCCCCACCCTTTCCCTAACTAGTGGAGTTTAGTCCCCCATACTCTTTTATTGTGGTCAATCTACGCGTAGTGATGTATTTTATATTAATGATTAGATATATACAAAAACAGGCTCATTGGCCTTTAACATCTAGGCTCTCTGTCCTAATCATCACAAAAATGGCTCACCAGCCTATAAAACAGAGCATATACACAAAGGCTCCCTGGCCTCAAAATCGCATGCACTTAAGTTGTTGCGTGTGATATCCTGGAATGTGCACACTTCCCCATTTTACTACACAGTACATGCACGCACTATGCCATGAAAGGTGCATACAAAAATGATATCAAACAACTCACCATCTTACATACATTTGTATTTACATTTACAATTGGGTTCGGCCTAGGGATATTACACATGTATTAAGCTTCTATAGTTGAAAGTGCCACTACAACCTGTCTTCTGCTCATCCAACTTATTGCTCCTCCAAACAGGTTAAACACATACCCTCTTGTAGATCTCCTACGATCTAGATCTCCATCCTAGTCTGCATCCACAAAGACATGTATAGCCAATACTATGTCCAATATTGGTCTTCTTTGGTAGCACAATCCATAGCTAGTGGTGCCACGCAAATACCCTTTTTATTGTTGTCCAATGCTCCTTCTCTGGTTTTGACATATACTTGCTCAAAACTCCCACTGCATGTTCAATGTTTGTTCTAGTACAGACCATTGCATACATTAAATTGTCAACTGCACGCACATATGGAACACAATACATGTCCTCCTCTTGATGTGTCTTGGGACACTGATCCGCAGATAAATTTACACCAACAAGAATAGGAACCTTGACTGGTTTACATTCCTGCATATTAAACCTCTGCAATATTGTCTTGACATATTTTCTCTAATTTAACCAGAGTTTCCT
>SNQJ01S0027420.1:164735-188740 GCA_010110895.2 Picea sitchensis | reverse complement strand
TAGAGGACAACTGAGTTTTCACATCCTAGATAATCTCCTGGTTGTTTGCTATCAGCAACATGTCATCCACATACAAGACCAAATAAATCAAATGATCACTAATTAATTTAAAATACACACAATAATCCTCTTTGCTTCTTATGAAGCCAATTCCCAACATATAAGTATCAAATTTTTTATACCACGTCCTTGGTGATTGTTTTAAACCATACAGGGACTTTTCCAGCTTGCATACCATCTCCTTCTTTCCCTTCATAGCGTAACCTTATGGTTGCCACATATAGATTTCTTCTTTCAAATCCCCATGTAGGAATGTTGTCTTCACATCCATCTATTCTACTTCAAAATCAAATGCAGTAGCAACAGATAACAAAAATATTATAGAGGTTAACTTGGAAACAGAAGAAAAAATCTCACCAAAATCAATTCCTTCAACCTCAGAATAACCCTTTTCTACTATCCAGGCTTTGTATTTATCCACTTTTCCTTCTGCATTCAACTTCTTTTTAAATACCCATTTGTTGCCAATGGGATTTCTTCCAATCGGAAACTCCACTAGATCCCAAGCCTGATTCTTATTCAAGGCTGCCATTTCTTTGTCCATGGCCTTTTTCCATAGATTTCCATCCTCTAAATCCACTGCCTCTTTGACAGTTCTAGGATCATCATCAGTAATAGACAAAGCAAAATTTGAATGAAAATCAGATGGAGTATACCTTTCTGGTAGTCTTCTTTCTCGAACTGATCTCCTCAATATTGGAGTATGAGGATCTTCTTCATATGATTCATGTTCTTATGTAGATTTTGATTCATCATCCTTTAAATAAAATTGTATTTTCTTTGGTTCTTCCTTACTTGGTAGGACTTCTTTTTTAACAACATCCTTCATTTCTCTAAATGCCACATCTCGGCTATACACTACCTTCTTAGTTTCTGGGTTCCAAATCCTATAACCTTTGAGACCATCTTTATATCCAATAAATATACACTTTCCAGCCTTCTTATCTAGCTTACTCATGTTTTCCTTTGGAACATGAACATATGCATCATAGCCAAATAACTTGAGATGTGTGAGAAAAGGTTTCTTACCAGTCCATACCTCTTTTGGAGTCTTGTCATCCAGCATTGATGAGGGTGATCTGTTGACCAAGTAACATGCAGTACCCACTGCCTCTACCCAAAATTATTTCCCTAACTCGACACTGCTGAGCATGCACCTTGATTTTTCCATCAACATCATGTTCATCCTTTCTGCAACTCCATTATGTTGAGGTGTATATGGAGTATTCTTCTTCCTTTCTATACCACACTTCTTACAAAATGCTTCAAATTCATTCACGCGGAACTCTCCGCCATTATCTGTCCTCAACACCTTAATTATTTTCTTTGTTTGATTCTCAACAAGATCCTTAAACTCTTTAAACCTATCAAATACTTCATATTTATTCCTAAGGAAATATATCCAAGTATTCCTCGAGAAGTCATCTATAAATGAGATTTAGTGCACATATTTTCCCAATGATGGGACCGATACAGGTCCAAAAACATCACTGTGAACTAGCTGTAAAATTCCTTTTTCCCTTGATGCATGAGAGGGGAATCTTACCCGATTTTTCTTCCCATATACACAGCTCACAGAAATCAAAATCTAGAGAGAAGTTAGACATACCTTCAACCATACCTTTACCATGTAGTAGTCGAAGACCCTTCTCTCCGATATGCCCCAGTCTTTGATGCCACATCATAACCTTTTCTCCAGAGACTATAGGAGTTCTTTATTCTTCAACTCGAATATTAGGAACAATGGAACTATTACACCCATCACTAATAGTGCTTCCTTGTAGCTTATACATAGTTCCAAACCAAACTCCCTTCAACAACACCATTTCTCCTCGAACCATCCTGTAGGTTTCCTTTTCAAATATTGTTTTTACCCATGCATCGTCAATTTTTCTTACAGAAATAGAATTTTTTTCCAAATCTGGGATGTGCAGAACATTAGGAAGTTTTCTAATCCTTCCATATATGAGCCTCAACTTGATTTTTCCTCGTCCTATGATTCTGGTTGTCGAATCATCACCTAGGAAAACATTACCTCCATCATACCTTTCATATTCACGAAAGCACTACGTGTGGGGAGTCATATGAAAGTATGCACCTGAGTCAACCAACCATGCCTTATGATCTGCATGTGTGCTTGAAGAAGCCAAGTACACATCCCCTCCTTCTTCCTTGGAGGTATTTTCTTCTGTAGAAGGAGATTTTTCAGATCCCTTCTTTTTCTCAACTCTGGATCTACACTGATTCTTGTAGTGCCCTTATTTTCCACATCTCCAACATACCTTTACAAACTTTCCAGGAGATTTATATCTACCCTTAGAATTAGATCTCCCACTAGAGAACTTAGATCTATTTATTTCCTGGGAGCATCCTCTTGCAAATAATGCATCTATGCTCTATCCTTCCATATTATTCTGTCTCATCTCCTCCGACAACAAGGATGAGACCGCTTCATCAAACTTCAAGGAAGTTGTATTACTACCTATGGCCACAACCATACTATCCCACAAGTCTGGTAAAGAACATAGTAAACTGATACACTTATCTTCATATGAAATTTTAATCTCAATAGATACTAACTGACTTACCACAGTGATTGAAAGCATTCAAATGCTCTGCCACTGAGTCTCCATCTCTCATCCTTATATTATACAGCTTCTTTCTCAGGAATAATTTATTTACTAGGGACTTAGACATATACAACTTCTCCAACTTATACCATAAATCCTTGGTTGTAGCATTTGTTGGGCCCTTCATTTTTGAGAAAAGAATAGTGCAAGTGTTGGTTGCGCAACCTCAATCAAAGGCTGGAAGGAAGAACAACAAAAAATAGTTGCGGAAGCCAGCACAACACCAGCTAAAAAACATAAAATTGCAACGGAACAATAAGATTTTCAAGCCAAACAAGAAAACATAACCCAGCTATACATAGGACATAATATAATTGTAAAAGGGTTGGTTGGATCGATCGGTTGATGAGTTCACTCATTCATTTTGGTCATTAATTGATGTTGTTAGGTTGAGTAGTGTCAATCAAATTCATGTCCGTGGGCATTGCCCAAGGTTTTGTTGTAAATCAAGAAGAGTAGAGTCTGTAATGAATGCGACCTACTGGCTGGGAAATCAGGACTCTGTGGCCGAGGTCCGGAGCCAAGAGTATGAACTGTACTTTCTATGTAATGTTGAGTCTATAATGTAAGAAAGATCTTTGATAATGATATGAAGAAGGGTTAAATTTTCAAATCTGATGTGTCTTTACATGGTTGCTTATGCATTTCAGTATTTCTATATAGCTTATGAGTTACAATTGTTTCTCTTATGGTTAACTGATGCTCGCAATACCAATAGGTTTGGTTCTTTCATTTAGATGTTTCTAATCTGATAATGTTGATTGCGCAAGAACTGAAGTGAGTTCTAAACACTCCATGGATCTTTTGTAGTCTTGTCCCTACCCTTCCCTATCTCTCTGTCTCAGCAGTGCTTCGGGTGATACTTCTTCTCTTTGGAGGGGATTAAAATGACAACGCTCTAGACTACATGGTGCCTTTTGTTGGTAACCTAAGAAGGACCCTGGTCTGAACAAACTCGCGCCAACAAAATGGTACTTTTGTCGGGACCCATATTAAAAGGGAACTTGTAGGAAGAATTCTACCTCCGATCCATAGATCTGGCATCGATCAATGGTGGGAAAGAAACTATAACGCCTTCATATGGAAAGAAGCGGAAATAAGAACAAAATCGGTGGGAGTCACTCGGGAAGCGATCTTTTACTTAGAAAGATTTCAAGAGACTCCAAGAAGCTCCATATTTCCATGGATGGGTCAAGAATATCTACGCCTGGGATATCGACAAGTTAGCAGCACTCCAGAGGCTGGACTATCCAGTCACGAGGGTCGTAGATTTTTGGGTTACTACCACGATAGAAGGATACATAATCGAATTTGCAGCTGAGAACCACCAGTCTTTCTCGCGAGCAGAAGAAAATTTCAAGAAATGCGCAAGGGTAAGACTTGTAAGAGAGATCCCCCTATGGATTAAATCTTTCTTGGTGGAGGAAGGGATGTTGATTATGTCCCCAACCGAGATGGAAGCGTAAGCACCCTCGCTTGGGGTAGGGTGAGACAGGGTGAGCGTCATGGCATAAAGAGAGGGTAAGGATTCTTTGACAAATGGGGGGGAAACAACAAGAAATGGATTCAAGAGATGAGCGAGCCTTGAAGAGAGCTGCAATAGATGAGAAGTGGTGGCACGGAAAAATCAAGAAAGCCGCAAGACAGTCTGAAAATTTGAGGAAAGAAGGAGGATCGGGAGAAATAGAAGAAATACAGATGGAAAAACTGTAGAGGATGAGAAGACATGAATGACTGGCCAGTCAAAGGTTAAACAAGAGAGAAGCAAGGAGAGAAGGAAGTCCCCAAGAGGTGGGACGAGAAGGAGGAATTGTAGATATAAGAGAGGAGGAAACTGACATGAATCTTGAAGGAGAAAGAGAAGATTCAACCCCGATAACAGGAGAGATCAGGAATCCGGATGAAGAGATCGTCACAGTAGAAGCTAACAAGACCCCCAGATCAAAGAAATGTGCTATGAAGCTAGTGGCACCAGCCCCGAATCGCCCATACCCCAAGTGCCCTCAATACAAGCAGTAAGTTCTATACTACCTTCTCATACATGTTATGTTCCAGTACAATTAGTTAACCAGTCACAACTAGGAAGTGTGAGTACAGGGAGGATATTGGGATCCCCTGGTAGATCACAAGCAGGATCGTTAGGGTTCACATTGATATGAACAACATGATCAACAATGGCCAACCATGTAGGAGGATCGATTGCCCGCTACCCTGAATTTTTGGGTAAGGGAGATGAAGACGTTGAACAACACTAGTTCTTGTGCGAAGCCATATGGAGATCTAGAGGGACACCAGATGCGAACAAGTTGGTCGAATTCTAGACTACCCTAAGAGGTCACACTCTCAAATGGTACATGAAGATCATTGAACTAGGAGTGCTAGGGATGCAAGGTCAAGCATTCACCCTTGGTCAGGTACGGACGAGGTTTATAGTAGAGTTCAAACTGCCTTAGTCAGAACAACAGGCATTGTCTGAGCTGCGCGAAATCCAATAGAGAGAAGGTGAATCAGCTTATGAATATAGCCAAAAGTTCAAATATGCCATAGGGAGGTTGGCACACCTAATCCACGAAGAACATCAAATGGAATGGTACATTCAGGGGCTACTACCTCTGACTTAGATTCCGCTAACACAACAGCGGATAGCCACATTGACAGATGCCTTGGAACAATAAATGAATATTGAAGCCATGGCGGGATACCCTGGAAGCTTGAGATTAACCCGACCCCCAATCCCCAGTAGATGAGAATCTAGCGCAACCACAAGGACATATATCATCCCTTACATAAAATATTCAAGAACTGACAATACCCAAACCAGGACGACCACAGGTTTGGTGCACTGGATGCTATATGGAAGGTCATTTGGTGAATGAATACCTACGAGGGAGAGGGTTGGGACCTCCCTAGAATCTGATGGCAACCCCACTAGGATCCACAAGAGGAGTTGTGCAAGTATCGAAGAACCCACCATTTCACCATCT
Organism: Picea sitchensis; assembly: GCA_010110895.2. Lineage (NCBI taxonomy): Eukaryota > Viridiplantae > Streptophyta > Pinopsida > Pinales > Pinaceae > Picea > Picea sitchensis. The sequence goes on along the minus strand of SNQJ01S0027420.1, from coordinate 183,066 downwards.
CACCCCATACCACACGTTCCCAGGAGGTCAAGCAACATCGATGGCAGAGTATTGTGAGATCTGCCGAAACCATGGGCATGGACCAAGACAATGCCCCATCATGCAAAAATATTCAATGGTACCAAAAATAGTCCATTGTGACTTCTGTGCATCTACCACACATACTACCAACCAATGTAGGGTGTTGGATGCACTAGCAGACAGGCTAGACCGAACAACATTTAGGGTAAACGAAAACCCACAGGGACCAGGACGAGGTCAAGGAGGTGGAGCTGGTGAAGATTTTAGAGGAGGAAGAACTGACGGAAGAGGACCGAGTAGATGTTATAACTATGATGAACAGGGTCACTTGGCTAGAGACTATCCTCACCCAAGGCATCCATGGTGTTCTCATTGCAGAACCAACAGAAACGCAATTGAAGACTGTCCGGAGCTAATTGCAAAATGGGAAGACATGGTACGACAAAGAGGAACTAACCGTATTAGTTCATAGATCAAGAGGATTTCTAAAGGAAAATTGTCAAATATTAACATCATCACTCGAGGAGGCACGAGGACAGGAGATGATGTTGATACTCTACCTCAGATTCAGAAGGAAGCACCTAAGGGAGACAGGTACGACCCCCTAAAACAAAAATTGTTCTTTAAGGATGCCATAGAAGTCTTCGAGAGTATTCCTAGTTGTGAGACGCAAGAGAACCCCCCTAAGATAGCACAAGTACTTGTGTCACCCCCTACACCTAGAAACCCTATAGGCATACCAAGACAACCCGAGCAGCATCAAAATACAGTTGACCTCTGGTTTCAGTTATTCTCTGACATTCTGGGGAATGATCAACTAATAGAGGAGTTACGTAATCTGTTGTACCTAGTCTTAGGGAATGAAGAAGCCCCAAAAGCAAGGATTAGGGCTAACCTCCCTGAGAAGAGTACTCAGAGGGTGCAACGAAGAAAAGTAAGAACTGTAAAAGAATTCTGACTGGTATCCCAGTTAGATGACTTCGAAATTAAGGACGTCACGCTAGACCTAGGGTCAGATGTGAACATTCTACCCAAGAAAACTTGGGAAGCCCCAGGAAAACCAAGACTGACATACTCCCCAATTCAACTAAGAATGGAAAAACAATATTGCATCTTTCCCATAGGAATATTGGAGAACATGGAAATCGATGTAGCAGGAGTAAAAACAGTGGTTGACTTTGAAGTCATTGAGATCATGGGAGACAAGGACCCCTATCCTATGCTACTTGGCATCGATTGGGCCTATGAAAATTATGCAGTAATTGACTTAAAGAAAGACACCATGACTTTTGAGGCTACGAGAATCAAGGTATTTCAACCTTTGGATCGATATGTAGGACCCAGGTACACTGAACCAATAGACAATAATATGGAAGGAGAAGACCTAGACCAGTTGTACACCATAACAACCGGGACAAGAAATGATTACATAAACCCTACTGTGGATGGATCAGTAAGCTGGAGAAGCATACAATCAGCGAACGAAGACTCAGAACTGGCTTTTGATAGTTGGAAACAAAGTTTGCATGAAGGATTCTCAAGAAGATGTGCAACTGTCAGAATGACTAGATGGGTTGGGACTGAAGTCATAAAACACCCAATATATGATGACACCTCAGACCTAGGAAAATTCTTACAGAGCATGGAAGATAATGTGAGAGGATCAACGAATCTCCATACTAGATATCGCTTTCCAGAACAACCCCGCAAGATGGTGGGCTACGCACAAAACTACACTTAAAACTTGGGACGAGGTGAAACAAGCTCTCAAATACAGGTTCTAGAATAAGGAACATCTGGAATCAGAGATACAGATGGAACCCCACGTCGCGCAACTGTTCATCGGAGAATCAGACTCGAGAATACACATCAAATAGTGTGTGACACAATGGCAGTTTGCAGAGATACCCTCTCTCTTCTGGGTTCAGGTATTTCCCCATTCCCTAGGCCCAATTCTGAAATCTTGGTTTATACATGAGGAAAAGACAGACCAGTGATTGTCGAACAGTGGAAGCTCAAATTTGCAAAGACTTCTCGTTCACAAGTAAGTACCCTGAGCTTGAACCAATCCTACAAAAGATTAAAGAACTTCTTTTCACAACCAATAATGACAAGAGATCAGACTTTGTAGTATGTCCCAGGAACACCTAAGAATTTCAGACCAAACTCCACTTACCTATGACCGGAAAGCCTATATAATTCTATCAGATTAGCAAAGCCTTAGAAATCCTATATAAATTAGAATAACTGAGAAACCTAGCCATCAAAGAGACTGAGGGAAATAGGTAAATCCAAAACACCATACCTAGCCAGACCGATAGTTCCTACAATCACTCGTTAAAACTGCAGAGACTCAACATAGGGATCGAAGAGCAACCCAAGATAGCTCTGGTGGGTGATTACTAGGATGAGCAAACCAGTTAGGAAATACAGACCTTACTGTGAGAATACGAAGATTTGTTCCCTAAGACTTTTTCAAAATTAAAGGGAATCAAAGGAGTTTTGGGAGAAATGAAGAGTGAGCTAAAACCAAGATCCAAGCCTGTCAGACATAAGCCATACCATCTTAACCCGAGAGTAAAATAAAAAGTTAAAAAGGATATTGATAAGATGTTAGAAGACGGTCTTATTTTTCCAGTAGAAGAAGTAGAATGGGTTAGCCCGATAGTCATTCAAAGAAAGAAAGACACTAAATACATTAGAGTATGTGTAGACTACAGGAGCCTCAACTCTGCCTGTGTGCACGACCCTTTCCCAACACCCTTTACCGATGAGGTCCTAGAATAGGTTGCGGGGAAGGAAGCATATTCATTTACAGACGAATTCTCAGGATACCATCAAGTTAGGATTGTTGAAGAGGAAAAGAGAAAAACCACCTTCATTACTAAATGGGGATCATTTGCATACAATGTCATGCCATTTGGTCTAAAGAACGCCCTTGCAGTTTTCTCCAGGATCATGATAGGAGCCTTTAAAGAGTTCATTCACAAGTTCATAGAAGTCTATATGGATGATTGGACAATATATATCCTGCTCAAGGAACATGTAGCACTACTGAGGCTAATGTTCGACAGATGCAGAGAGTTACAAATCTCACTAAACCTCAGGAAGTGTATCTTCTGTGTGCCACACAGAAATCTGTTGGGCCACATAGTCTACCAAGAAGGAGTATTAGTAAACCCAACTAAAGTAGTGGTCATTGTGAATATGGTGCCACCCACAAGTGCTAAACATCTACGGTCCACACTTGGACACACAGGGTACTATCGCCGGTTCATCCGAAGATATGCCAACATTACTGCACCTCTAGAAAACCTTCTGAAAAAGGCTGAAACGTTCCAATGGACTCTTGAGTGTAAAAAAGAATTTGAAACACTTAAGGAAAAACTCATCACAACACCGATTATGATATTTCCAAATTGGGAGAAAGAATTTCACGTCCATGTGGATGCTTCAAGAATTTCCTTAGGAGCTATTTTAATGCAACCAAGAGATGGATCTATGGATCACCCTATATATTTTGCAAGTCGGAAGCTGTCACAAGCGAAGCGCAACTATACAATGATCAAATGGGAAGGCTTAGCAATGATCTACGCTTTACATAAATTTAGACATTATTTGTTAGGATCTCATTTCAAATTCTTTACTGATCATTCAACATTAAAATATCTAGTTAACAAACCTCTGTTGGAAGGAAGAATTTGCAGATGGTTGTTGTTATTTCAGGAATTTTCTTTTTAAGTCATCATCAAGCCAGGATGATGCAATGTCGGACCCGACCATCTATCCAAACTAGAGTCAGGAGAAAGTGGCGGAGCAGTCGATAATCAGCTCCCATATGCACATTTGTTTAGGATCAAGGAAATTCTAGAATACCTAGAGGACATAGCAAACTTTCTCAGCATAGGGGCCTGCCCTGAAACATATTCCGCAACTCAGAAACGCCATATGGTCGTCAGAATAGCAAATTACCAGTTGATCACCGGGGAACTATATAAACTAGGACTAGACAATATCCTCAAGCACTATGTCCTAGATCATGAAAGGCAATATATACTCTGGGAATGCCATAAGGGAATTGCAGGAGGAAACGTAGGAGGAAAGGCAACGGCACAAAAATTTCTACAAGCAAGACTTTGGTGGGAAACACTTTTCAAGGATGCAAAAGAATACGCTAGATCGTGTGACATTTGTCAATGGGTGGGAAAACTGTCACGCCGAGATGAATTACCACTACAACCAGTTAGAGCTCTACAAGCATTTGAGAAATGGGCAGTTGACTTCATTGGGCCCATCAACCCCACAACCAAACATTCGAAGGCAAGGTACATCATTACCGCAATCGACTACCTTACTCGTTGGGCCGAAGCAACAGTGGTACAGGATTGTTCGACGGATATGGCTACTAGGTTCATTTTTTAGAATATCATTACCCGCTTTTGATGTCCCAGGAGCCTAACTAGCGATCAGGGAGCTCACTTCATTAGCAGCACTATAACAACAATTACTCTTGAATTTTTGATTCAGTATCACAAGAGCAGTCCATACCACCCACAGGCCAACAGAACAGTTGAAGCCTTCAACAAAATCCTGGAAAAGGGACTAACAAAGGTCTGTTTCACAAACCAGAGGACTGGGATGAGAGAGTTCCAAAGGTCTTATGGGCCTACAGGACACCCACAAAGAAACTCCATAGATATACATCGTTCCAGTTGGTTTATGGAAAAGAGGCAATGGTGCCTGCAGATTTCATCACACCAAGTCTGTATATTGCACAAGCCACATGTATGACAGACAAAGAATCAGTGGAACAGAGACTTGCAGAGTTACAAGAACTCGACGAAACTAGATTTCTAGCAGATTTCCATCAGTAGGTTGAAAAGGAAAGACAAAAATCTTGGCATGACCGACACATCAAGACCAAGGTATTTGCATAAGGATACAAGGTGCTACTCTATGACAATCGATACTAGATGCACCCTAGCAAGCTGCGCATGCACTGGTTGGGACCCTTCATAGTGGCAGAGATCCGACCATTAGGAGCAGTTCGACTCACGCAATAGGATGATATGCTACGACCGGGATGGGTGAATGATGCTCGCCTGAAGCCCTACCTATCTCGAAACTGAGAAGAATGGGAGTCACTCCAATCCGACGGAGCTTGTAAAATAGTTAGATTTGAGTTTTGTTTTCTTTCTGGAATTTTGTAAATTCAGTTAATAATGTCCATGCACGCAGTGTTGCGCCACAATACATAGTTTATCTATTTTTTTTAAGTGTTGGTTGATACAGAATTAACGACTCAGCAATACAGAACCTGAAGCATGAGAAAGTCCAGTAATGTCCATTATTAAGGATGATAGGGACAACCCTTGTGGTCGGAGGTGCCCTGAATCCAAATCTAATCAGAGTTAAAGGCCACGTACACTCAGTCTAGTTACAACCTTTATATCCAGTCTGACACCCCGAGTGTCACTCATTAAGCCATAAAGCTGCATTATAACAAGATGCCATCAAACTTCACGCCGGGACACCCACCCGTCAAGTAGAAAGGTCTCAATTCGGCCACGTCCCTATTCCACTCAAACGAGTAAATACTCAGATCGCCCAATCGGATTTCCCTTGATCAAACCATCCCATCATACAACTCACACCATGTTGCGTCCATACATTCATCATGAGGAGAAGTTATCGTTAAAACTTACCTGTTAAATCCAGACAAAAGACTCTCAGAGGTACTAACACTTATGCCCGAAGATCTAATATTGAGGATTGCACCAGCGCCACCTACAGAGGAGGAGGTAGAAACCTGTTCGGACCACTCAATGACCAACAGACTCCCTCTACAGACGAGAGCACTGGCTGATGCAACTCCTTGAGCTGCAAACCTGGTACAATGGCCAACATCACAATTATTTGGGCTAATCAGAGCCTCCACAGACCAACTAGAGAAAAGACTCCAGGACATCGAGAGCTCAGTCGAGCTTGCCCGAAAAGAACAGTTAGTTGAACAAGCATGTAGAAAAGAGGAAAAACGTGACAGGATCCTAGCCCAGCGCAAACTGGAAAAGGTCCAGGAAAAACTTGCAGAAGCTTGGCCCGAGATCCGGAAGATTGCACCCGACTTACCAGAAGCCAGTGAGCTAACAAAACCAGAGCAACAGATCAAGTTGATACAAATGGCACGAACACATCTCGCAACACGCACAGAGCAGATACAAGCAAAGTTACAACAAGTCCAGTAAGAAGTAGAACAACAACCTTGGTAGCTACATGAACAAATGCAAAGGATAATACTGCAAGGTAATAATGCCCAAGCGGCACTACACAAATAGACCGCGGACTGCACTAGAATATTAAAGGAAGTCAATGATTGGATGGGTATCATCGCTCAACGAAATCAAGTCCCGGAGGAAGTGCACATAAAGATCCAGGCACTCAACGAGGAAGTTGCGGTCACAATGGACCCCATGGAGAAGCAGCAAAAGTTTGACCAAATTCAACAGGTCGACAACGAACTAAATTCCCTCTACGAAGCATAGTTCATAGCCAAGAAAGATTTGTGTGAGTTTCAACCAGTGATTCAAACCGCCTATATGCATATGCACCAGGTCGATGCAACAGCTGACTCCGAATGGAACTCATTGGTTGCAGCCAAGCCAAAGAAGTACAACAAAGACATGACCCAACAATTCCTGGCTGAAGCATCACTCCTTGCCCGAAAATGGTAGGACAAAGTTCAAAGTTTTCATGGAGTAAAGCACAGAGAATCAGAGCTCATTCCAGAATTGGGCGCTTCGTTTGAAGAAGTGAAGGAAGAAAATACACAAACAGAAGAGCTCAAAGAAGAGGAAAAGACGTATAAGGGAAAGCAACAGTTTATCCTGGAGAATGTGAAGGAACCAAGTGCTTAACTCGAGGATGAGTCAAGGATTGTGGTCGGAGCCTGTTGGGCCCTTCGTTTTTGAGAAAAAAATTGCACAAGTGTTGGTCATGAAACCTCCATCAGAGGCCAGAAGGAAGAACAAAAGAAAATAGTTGCAGAAGCTAGCACAACACCAACTAAACAACAGACAGTTGCAACAGAACAAGAAGATGTGCAAGCCAAACAAGAAGACATAACCCAACTATACATAGGAAAAAATATAATTGTAAAAGGGTTGGTTGGTTCGGTCAGTTGATGAGTTCACTCATTCATTTTTGTCATTAGATGATGTTGTTAGGTTGATTAGTTTCTATCAGAGTCATGTCCGTGGGCATTTCCCAAGGTTTTGTTGTAAATCAAGAAGAGTAGAGTCTATAATGAACGCGACCTACTGGCTAGGAAATCAGGACTCTGTGGCCGAGGTCTGGAGCCAAGAGTCTGGACTGTACTTTCTATGTAATGTTGAGTCTGTAATGAAAGAAAGATATTTGATGATGATATGAAGAATGGTTACATTTTCAAATCTGATGTGTCTTTACATGGTTTCTTATGCATTTAAATCTTTCTGTATAGATTATGAGTTACAATTGTTTCTCTTATGGTTAATGGATGCTCGCAATACTAGTAGGTTTGGTTCTTGCATTTAGATGTTTTTGATCTGATAATGTTGATTGCAGAAGAACTGAAGTGAGTTTCGAACACTCCATGGATCTTTTGTAGTCTTCTCCTTGCCCTTCCCTGTCTCTATGTCTCAACAATGCTTTGGGTGAGACTTCTTCTCTTCGGAGGGGATGAAAGTTCTAGCAATCTAGACTACATGGTGCCTTTTGTTGGTAACCTGAGAAGGACCCTGTTATGAACAAAATCGTGCCAACAACTTCCTCTAACACATTCAGTAATATTGAATTTGAGAGACACAGTCGGATTGTGCTCTTCGCCTTCTGATCCAAATCTTTCCATTCTTCTATTGAAGTTCCTGTAGGTATAGTACCTGGATCTACTGTGATCCACTAATCTCTGTCCACCAACATATCTTCCATATTGAGCTTCCACAACTCAAAACTTTTCCCATTAAATTTCTCGATCTCCATTTTTGAATTGCTCGCCATTTCCTTTCACCTGAAAAATCACTACCATAGATCTCCCACTGTAACAAGGCTTATCATAGTCCTGATCCAAACCCTTGACAACAGAGGAGACCCCTTGAAGCCAACAAATCTCTGATACCAAATGTATATTTTAACCTTGTACAATATTTACTGCAAACATATTTTCAGTAAAAGAAGAAAAAAGATACAATGGAAAACCAACATATTCTATATTCATTAATAGTTCTACATTATTTACAATACAATATACATATAGGAGCCAGCGGCATCCAAAACTCTAACCCAATGACCTAGATTAGTCAACAACCCTAATTCCTTAACTGGAAATAGAAAACCATCAGCAAAAACCATGTGTCGAAAAACCGCCCAACAATGGACATGAAAATCGAGGCAACACGGAAAAACAAGGAAAATATGCGACATGTTTCTCAAGGAAAAAAAACATTCTCGGGGGCACTACCCCCGAACCCCTGCACACCCAGCACAACATAGACACTACTACTCATGCAAAGAATATAACACATACCCAACACAAAATTATATGACAACAATAGTGAAAGAATTAGGGGATGGGAATTAGGCACTCAACTAATCTTATGAAAAATTACAACAACGACATTAACAAGAAATTACCGCGCATAGAGAAAACCAAGACCAACTTCACTGAGAAATAGTGGTCCACAAGGATATTGATGCCACACATCAAGAGATCAATGCACCTCATACAATGGTATTCATTGTGCACTCATCATTAATTAGCGTAGTCAACAAGGTTTTTGAGCTTGTCCTCCATACAATAGAAGAGACTTCAGACCTCCCTACCTCACACAAACTTTGAAAGGTCAATTAGAGAGTCCAATACCTAGAGAAACTGAAACACACCCCTTTGTCAACAAATGAGGTGTTGCAGTAGAAATTTGCATTGACTGAATAGGAATGGAAAAAGGTGCAAAACCATCCCTCCCAACCAATACAAATCCACCAAAATCTGAGGACAACCTTGTCCTCCAATAACCAGAAAAATAAAAAAACCAAACCTCAACAAGTCTTTGGAAATTTCCTCTTCCCACAAATCTATTGCAGACCACCTATACGACCTGCTTACATCATCATGTATGGACTTGCTCCTACCTAGAAAACCTTGTACATATGTATTTGATTGGCCTTACTACAACCCATATACATACGTGATTGTGCCCAATACAACCTTCATACATATGTGATTCATCTTCCTGCAACCCATGTACATATGTCATTATTCCCACTGCAACCTGCATACATGTATGAAAAGCTTGACTTCCTTTGCATGTGCATTCTTCCTCTCTCCTAGGCCATATTTTCCATAGTTGCATAAATTCCCTTGCTGAAATCACCAAGCTCCTTGGCACAAGTGTAGACTCACTTATGCCAACCCCATCATGTCACCAATCACTTAGTACACAACGAAATGTCACAATGACTTCTCTCCTTTATATACAATACTTAGGGGTCATCATAGAAACCCCTTCAAAAATCAACATCAAATTATACTTTTGTGTGGGTGTGAAGCCCCAACACAAACCCAAAACTCCCATCACCAAACCCATGAAGCCCTAGATTCATTCCAAGGGATTTTTCACCAAACCGAAAGTGATTTTGTGCCCATGATGATTTCCACATGCCCAACACCTAGGTTCATGTCAGAATACTTTCCCGAGTCTATAAAAATCAACACTCCCTCTTAGCGAGGGATGTATTCTCACCACACTCCATAATCACATGAAAGCATCTATGTCTCCCATACTATATTTGTTATCATATCTACTCTCCAATCCATTTGATTGGCTTCTCCCTCTGTCACTAAAGTAAATCATGTTGTCTAGCATGATCCCTCCTTGGAATATACCATGCTCCTAGAATCCTCCCACTCTTGATCATCCTTCCTTGCCATGTCAACCCATGACACCCTTCTAAAAGTCTAGGAAGATGCCTCTCTTCCATATCGAACTCAAGATAGTCTCCCTCTGAATTCCTGACTCTCCCTCTAACCCTATTGAATCCTTCTGAAGTCAGACTCCCTCCGAATCCATTAACTCCCTCTAAAGTCAGACTCCCTACGATTTTTACAATCTCTAGGGCCATCTTATCCTTGTTCAATATCACTCTACTACTACTGGTCATGTCTCACATAGACTAGCCCTCTCTAACTCTAATAACCATTGCTAATCTGAATCTAGATCCTCTATGCACAAATAATACATGACCATCCTGGAACAAGACTATGTATCCTTACTCCTCAATCATTTAGGTTGAGAACACACTTTTGGCACCCATAACACATTTTCCACTCGCAACACATCCTCTAACTCCATCCAGAATGACATTGTACTAGATACCTATAATACATTCCTATTCCTCATACCAAGCTCCTTGTACATACATGAGTCAGACTCTATGAATCTCTTGAAAAAATCCTATTTCCATGTCATGTGCTTGTGGCTCCCACTGTATAAGAACCATGAAATCCTCCAAGGAAAGCATCCTACTTACCCAAGTCATGACCATCCAATGAACTTCTACCCAAGTCCATCATCCAAGTCATCCCTAGACTCTGACTGAGTCTCCTCCTAGATACAATCAGTCCAAAGTATGTCAAATTATGGCAATGTCTCTCATGCATAGATCCACTGCACAAATGGTTACCAAGACATGGGAGGACCTCTCAGTGTCTACGTGGATGTTGCAAATGATCATGTTTCCTCTCTTTGAATAGTCCCAAGTTGCGGTTGGACACACAATCTAGTCCACTCTAGAACACTACAAATAATCTCTATAAGTGTCCTCATCCTCTTGGGTCAAATACCTCATACATTTCCATACCTCGACAATGTGTGACCCTCTGTCCCGATGAAGAATCTATCTCATCAACTTGCCAAAATTTTGAAGCTATATCATCCATGCCAAAGCACCCAAGTTGCACCCATCACAACTCACCATGAAAAGTCACCAGAAGTCCACCCACATGGTTATAAATCTTCCACACAACATACTCCTATGATCCAGGCTCTTTGCCAATCCACCAAAACTCTCAATTTTCCACACCACCAAGCTACAATATTCCACAACTTCTCGTCTATATGGTATGCTCTGTGTCTCAAACTAAATACCATCTAACCTGGTACTACCTTCAACAGTCATTGTATCTCCCTCTCAAATCTAACTCCTCAACACTTCCACAACTCTCTCTCAAAGTTGTCACCTATGACCTGTCTGAACAAAAATAATAAATATGAAACCAATTGTAGAAACTATGTGTCTCAAATATGATCCCCTTCTCTTCAAATCCCAAGCTCTGATACCATGTCAATTTTCACATACAACTTTATGTGACAAATTTTCAGATCTAAAAATTGCTTCCTAGTAAACTAATAGTAAACCCTAGTTGTTATCACTAAACAATTTTACAGTGAAAATAATTGACTGAAAATATATGCAGTGGAAACAACAACGTCATAGATGAATCATCAACACATATGAGACACAAGATTTATGTTCCATAATTTTTTCAAACTCATAAATTCTAAGGGAAAAAGCATCCCTCCCAGCCAATACAAATCAACCAAAATATGAGGACTACCTTGTCCTCTAATAACCAGAAAAATAAAAAAACCAAACCTAAACAAGTCCTTGGAAAAATCCTCTACCCACAAAATTGTTGCAGACCACCTGTACAGCCTGCCGACGTCACCTGTATAGACCTGCTCCTACCTAGAAAACCTTGTACCGATGTACATGATTGGCCTTATTACAACTCACATACATACGCGACTATGCCCACTGCAACCCACATACATATTCAATTCACCTTCCTGCAACCTGCATACATATGCAAATATTCCCACTACAACCTACATACATGTAAGGATAACTCAACTTCCTTTGCACGTGCATCCTTCCTTTCTCCTAGGCTAGATTTTCCATAGTTGCAGAAATTCCCTTGCTAAAATCACCAAGATGCTTGGCACAAGTAAAAAATCACTTATGCCAATTCCATCATTTCACCACTCACTCACTACACAATTAAATGTCACAATGACCTCTCTCTGTTATATACAATCCTTAGGGGTCATCATAGAATCCCCTCCACAAGTCAACATCAAATTAGACTTTCTTGTGGGTGTGAAGCCCCGACACACACCCACAAAGCCCATCATCAAACCCATGAAGCCCCAACTTTATTCCAAATGGGTTTTCACCAAAATAAAAGTGTGATGTGGTTCCCACGACGATTCCCACATGCCCAATACTTAGGTTCATGTGAGAATACCTGCCCAAGGATACAAAAATGAACATAGAGGTTGTGTCGGCACACATTGAACAACAGAGGATCTCAATCATCATGATTGAAGCAGTGGATATCTCCTAGCTATTTTACCACGAACTTTTAGATGCACAAGTAGTCGTCACCCTGATTTTCAAAGTGGTTGAGAATATTAACCTTACCTCACCCACCATCACCTTAGGGGATGTTGAGAATTTTTGCAATAAGATACATGATACACAAGAGATTTTTGTCAAGGTGGATTGTTGATTTAAAGAATTCATCTAGGAACTGATTATAACAGTGCCATCGACCACCTCTGTCACACCATAAACAACTTAGTTGGCTCAAGGAAGAGCCAAATAATAGTGTTGGGGTCTTTCATGTTGGCACCTAAGGCTTGAAGATCGTGTGTGTGCCATAAGACAATAATGCATGTGCTCTGAAACATATGAACAGAGTAGTGCTAATTTTCATAGTTTGTGCTAGCCAAGGATTAATTGCACACACCAACCCATTTGTATTGCGAGCGCCAACCCAATTTTTCAATGCAAGCACCAACCCATTTTATACTACACATGAGAACTTAAAGAAATCACATGTAGGATAGATCTGAAAAGATATTTAGGAATCATTGTAACTGATTGTGTAACAACCCGACTAATCATAGTTAAGGTTATGGTTGAGATAGCAAGTAGTTATTATTTCCATGCTCCATGAAAGATATGGGGGAATTCATGTCGTTATGTAAAGGGTTGGGATTTTGAGTAAAGACACAGCTCAGTATTATATGAGAGAGAGATGAGCTACAACTTGAGTAATCTTAGGTGTTACTTCTTGTTCAATATAGAATTTTCATGAAATAAAGAGTAGAACGAGGTCTGAGTGAATGGATCACATTTGTTGTTGAATCTGACTGTATTTTAAGTAGGCTATGAGCACATTGTATCTAATTTTCTTCAATGAATGGAATAAATGAGTACAACCTAAGCACATTTGCATTTTCATTTACTGAGTTTTGACTTGAATGTGTGTCTGTGTTTTATGATTATGTGCATGATGAATGATTGATTGATTATCTAGTGTAGGTTTCTTATATGTGTCATCCCTTCACACACTGCACAATAATAATGGTCTCTGTGATTCTCATGGAATCTCGAGTCAAACCTATTGGCACATATTCCTATTGTTGGGGGGGCAAAGACCCAAGGTTCATCAATCTTTACCAAAAAAACCCCAAGGCGCCAACATATTCAATCTTCAGTCGAGGAATGAAGAAGGTCTCATCTGAGATGCCATGAGAATCAAAAATACCATTAGTCTTGTGTTGGATGTGAAGGGACATCACATACAGAAAAACCTCTTCGGAATAAATCCATTCATTCATTACTTCATAACTAAGTAACAAACTAAGATACATCATAAACTAATAGACATACAGTAAAACCATGACATAGAGGAATGCAGAGAGAAAGGAATTCACATTTTATTCATGAACTTCAAACTCATTCAGATACAAAATCATAACAGAGATGCACCATGTGCTCTACTCTCTTCCTTTCATTCATAAATAGTTCTAGCTCTATTGAAGACTCGTGTAAGACTGGGACAAAACAAGACTAGGAACAAACTCTCTCACTATTCTAGTCTACTCTCTATTACCCTTACAATCATCAACTCTTTTTTCCACTCCTCTACTCCACTCTCTCAAGTGAACACAAATCCTAACCCCTTTACATTCCTGCATGCATCCCCCATATCTTTCCTGGATCATGGAAATCCTAACTAACTTTCTAGCTCATCCATATTCTTTCCCTTGATCATTCGGGTTGTTATAAAAATCATTTACAAATATTCCCGAAGATATGATCAGATTTGGTCTGCATGTGGTCCCTTATAGATTCCTTGAGTGCAGTGTAAAATTGGGTTGGTTTGTGTGGTATTCCTTTGGCTAGCACAAATGTTGATCCTTCCTGGCATCACACAATGTATCTCTCTGGGTGCGTGTGTAGTATTAATGTGCACACAACTCCTTCAAAACTTTGGGTGCAAACAATGCCCCAACACTATTAAGTGTCTTGTCCTTAATCAAATGATGTTATTTATGAATTAATAGAGGAAGTTGATGGCACTATTGTCATGAGCTCCTAAATCAATTGTTGAAAGTGACTGTCAACCTTGTCAAAACCTCCTCTACACAAGTCACTGTGAAAACCTCCTCTACATTAGTCGTTTTAATATCTAGAGACTCAAGGTTGATCTCCTCCAGTTTTTTTATCATTGAGGATGACACTAAGTGTACCACTTCCAATTGATTGTAATGCATTTGGGCTTTGTCTAGTGTAATGCTATAGTGGGTTTGTTGTTCAGTGCAGGTTATTGTAATCTCCCAAATTTTACTAGTAATTGATGTCATTGCCACTTGTCATTAAACTTTGGGTAAGGAAAAAAATTATGTCTACTATTGTCTGACTTTTTCTTTTGTGGTTCAGATCTATCGTCAATAGCATAAACTTCAGGTGCATTCTAGAGGTGATTCCAAAGTGTAAGACTATACTCAATGTTATAGCGAGATTTGCCTCACCCTATGCAATCTTGCACATAAGGCTTTTTTCCATTTCCCTATGCAGACTTATCATCCCTGTTTGTAAATCCCAAAGCTAAAAATACATATTTTTCCACATGTACACATCTTTCCTACTATACAACATGTGTATACACAGACTGCACCACTACAGCCCGCGTACATCAGGATTTGTGCCAGAAAATGAAAACTAATGTTAGGTTTCCATGTAACGACAGGAGATCTATGATCCTTGGCCTTCCATATAATAGAAACGTTCTGAATCAACCCTTCAGTTCCATTTTGAAGGCTATAAATGGGCCAATTCCGAGCTATGGAAAGAAGAGAAAGAATTCAACTTTGAGAGCAAAGTTACTCTGGAGAAATTATTTACTTCATATTGAGTCTGCATCCCTTTGTCCTTTAAGTATGAGCACAGTGTTCAGCCCCCAAGCTCTTCCCTTATTGATTGAGAACCTCATTGCTTCTCTTTTATGAGCTTGCCTTTGGTGGAGGATTGAAGTGGTGGAGGCCCAGCTAGAAGGAACTTAGTTTCTCGGTTCCGAACCATGCCGACATGGAAGTCTGTAACATTTTCACTTTTGTTGATCATATATTAATAGAAATACTCTTTTCTCATCCAATTGATATCTTGCAAATATTTGAATTATTATTCCATTGGAGTATTTGTCATGTTTGTTAATGGATTATGCTATTGAATGTGCTAACATCATCTATTATCACCATATGCTTGCTTTGCTTGGCTGTTGAGGACTAGTTGCAAGTATATCGCTTTGGGTCAAGTGCTCAACGGTGGACTTCATCGAATGTATGGATGAGGTAGGCCTTTTATCTTGTCTTGCTAGCATATTTGTTTTCATAGCATACTTTAGAAGAGAGTTGATTTATGCAGTCATTTTCATCTATTGTGGTTTACCCTAGCCATAGAGATATTTTCCTCGTAACAAAATTGTCGACCGTACTGGGGATTGAATCTTCTTTCTTAGGGTTTGGAGTACTTTTCTCCTTAGCTTGCTCTCATTAATATTGTGTTTCTTGTCGTAACATTTCTTGACAGTCTCTGTTCACTCTGGGTCTGAGTTTTTCAGCCTTCTCCCTTGCCTAGCCTTGTTTTTAAAACATATACGCAGTTTTTGGATTGACAGTCACGTATATACACGGTATGTCCCTCTGCAAGCTGTGTACATACGCTTTGTTTCCTTGAACAATCATGTACATCAGCCTTCTTTGCTTGTTAGCTGGGTTTGGTGGCTTTTGGGTGGGATTTGATGTTTGTTGAGTCTTCTTGGGTCTCTGTAGTGACTGTTAAGTTCCTGTGGGATGACAGGAAACCTGTCTTTGGTTGAATTTTTGGGTGGAGTCTTTCTCATCACCCTTTCATTTTGATTTTCCTTGCTCATTGGGCTGGGTGTCTTGCTTCTTAATATCCTACTTGAGTTGTTTGTTCCTATACACAGTAGAGTTTTATATATCAAGTTGTTTTTCAGTCCATGCATTTTCATTTCTCTTATATTGAAAATACAAAAATATTAGGCATTTTTCATTGCTTGGCATTTTGGTCTTTTGAGTCCTTATCATTAGCTCAGTGCATGTAATGAAATATTCCATTTTTACTTCAGAATTGCAGAGTTGAAATTGAAAATTTCATTGGTTTTTAGAAGCATATCATTCATTGAAATTTGAAGTTAGGACTTTGCATTATTTTCATATTTACTTTTCTTGCAGAGTCATAACATCATGAGTTTCACTACCATACCTTTTTGAGTAATCACGGCCACTAAAATTAACGCTATAATTTTAAATTGATTAGTGATGATTTTATTTTCTAGGGTGCACAAACTAGCTTAGGATTTAGTGCCTTGGAATAGGATTTTGTGAGTAAACTTCTCTAAGGAAATTAAATCAACATATGTGTCTGACAAAGGGAGTGGAGAAATCCATTGTATAGTTGGTAATATCAGGAGGCTCCACTCACACTGGAGTTAATCATGAGGTTGCACGAGGTTGGTTGAAGGGATATCCTCCCGACACCTTCTTAGCATCAGAGATATTTATGGGGATCTATTTGTACCTGGGGATCTTGCTAGTTCCTTTACCTCCGTCAGAGGCGATACTTTCAAGGTTTCGGGCTTTGCTACCCTACCCATATGGTGGAACTGACTTACGACTACTCACCTATGCATTGGTTATACATTGGTTTATTAGTTTCTTGACTTAGGTGCCACATAGGTTACTTGCAAGGGTTATTTTGCAGGTACCCTGGGTCAGATAAGGGTTGGACAACACACAACCTTTATGGAGGATTACCTCTCAGGGGGGATCTGACCGACTGGTTGTTAATCCCATGAGGGCCCTTATAACTGATTCTCTTACCTATGATATTTAGCAGGGAGTCTCAGGCCCCTCTTGGGCGAGACATACCTTCTTTAGGGATGGAGGCCACTTTTAGCCACTTTACCCCATTTGTGTGCATTTTTGGCTGTTTGATTACTAGTTGGACTTAGGATTTTTTACTGAGTTTTTTGTTATCATAGATATTGGAGTTCCTTTGGATCCCTCATTTACTGCTACCCCCCCCCCCCATGACATTTACTCATTTCATGGGGGAAAATTTGCTCGCTTTTCATAATGGTGTACAAAACTATGATGCTCAGTCTGCGCCTTGGGTCTCTAGTCATTTTCCTGTTGATATGCCTTCACCTTTTCAATCCTCTCCCTGGTCCACTTATATGAATCTTAGCCTTGGATCTGGGGGCACCATGGACCCAATTCCTACGTCTTCATTTGATATGATTCATGTCCCTCAACTAGCTTTCACGGTGGGAATTTGGAACCTCCCCTCTTACGGATCCAGTCCTAGCTATGCTTTTTCAGGAGCCAATTCTCAAATGGGTGCTTATTCTACTTACTACACCCCATCCGTGTATCCTTTGTCCTCCATGTCGGTTCCTTCGAACACATTTCCCATGACGGGTCCTCATGTATCCTCGGGTATTTCATACCTAAGGGCCCTTCAAATTCTGAGGGGTCTTTGTTTTCCCCACACCCTGTTTCTCCTTTGATTGAAATGGAAATAATGTCGTTGCAATCCTCTCCTGACCACCCCCCCATTGTCGAGGGTGGTTTTCCCCCTATCCATGTTATCGCACATCCTCTTCAACCTAGAATTGAAGAAGTGGTTGTACCAGTGCAATCTCTAGTCAATCATACTCTCCTTGTGGAGGGTGATTCCTCAACATTCCTGATCCTACACCTTCTGAATGAGAGAGAGTTTTACTCTCTCTGAGTTCTCTCCCTCCAAGTCTTGAGGAGATCCCCTTTGATTGGGACAATCTTGTGGGGTATCCAATGCCCCCCTATGTATTTTCTGTTGGATCATGTTGTCATTGATG
>SNQJ01S0027420.1:124492-140082 GCA_010110895.2 Picea sitchensis | reverse complement strand
GACCTTTTGGGGCTTCTAAATGACATATGAGGGTCCTCCAACTTCGTAAGGCCATAACTCTCAAACCGTGAGGAGTTATGTGACATTATACATACCACCAGAAATGGCATGACATGTACTATCCATATAGAATAATATTATTTGAAAATATATCATAACTCATACCATTACCCATCAAGCAAACGTGGGTCCATTACCCAAACCTGGGGTCTCCAACTTCTCATGGCCATAACTCTCTAACTGTGAGGAATTATGTGATGTTCCACATACCACCAGAAATTGCATGACAAGCACTATCCATCTAGGATATTTTCCTTGAAAAATTCACATTCCTTCATCTCATTATTCCACAATTAAGCATGGGTTCTCTTACTCCACAGAGCTTCTTCCCATGAGGGCTTTCACCATAAGGGGACCACTTTGGAGTTCATCCATATTTACTTCTTATCAACCATGACAAAACAATAATGAGTCACATTTACATCAAACACTATTGGGTCCATTACCTAAACCTTTGTGCTATGGGGCTTTCTTCAAGGGTTGACATCAATGACAACCAACCTTAATCAACACTATGTACTGTGGCAGTACCCATAGAGAGTTCATTTTTTGGTACAAAATCGTGACATGTGGATCACTTCTCCATAATTAAATAAAATAGGTGGTATTCCTAGACCACCACCATATTCTCTTCCCCATCCTTTTCCATATCATCCTCTCAGACCTCCTGGATATCCTCCTCTATAAGTACCTCAATGGTTTCCACCTTTCTATTCCTCTAAGACCTTGAAGGAATCTGCAGTGTGCTCCTACATCAATTGCAGTTATCATCATTTGTTCACATCATGCCCTGTGAATTTTTATAACTCACAAAATTTAGTATGCATAGTCTTCTGATATTTCTATAGTGTTGGGCACCAGGAAGGTATATGTCCCCATATTATGGAAATATCGCACCACACGGTTTGAGGTTTGGTTGGATATGGATTTGGTGCATCTATCACCATGTATCTCCTCAACATATGAAATTCATTCCTATGGTGACCTTATGTGTGGCACATAGTACAACACACATGATTGCACACCACCTTAGCCGTATCCATATCTTGTATTTTCATTGTGATATTTGTCAGCTAAGATTGTACCTACTCCAACCCTGTTGATGTCTCACCACCTCTTGGTGTAGCTTCTAGGTGCATCACAATATCCATGGACTCTACCTAAGTCAGCACCTTCTATTGGGTGAGTGGGACAAGAATGTGGGGTAGAAGTTTTGTAATAAACCAGTCCCTATGTTGGGCTTCTTGGATCTGAAATGTCAATATGTCCAAAAATATTTTGAATCATTGCTCATAGTCCCATACAGTTTCTCCAGCTAGCTGCTTGATCATTTTAATCTAAGTGATACACTGTGATTCTAACTTAGGCTTATGAATCTCCCTAATTAGAAATATCTTAATATCCATCGGGGACCTAGCTTGTCCCACCAGTGAAATATCCTTGTATTTCATGTACCATGTCAGAGATTTGTCTCTGAAATTGGTCTCCAGTTGCACAATATTAGACGCTTCTTATGTGATTCTCTTCACACACCATATAGATTCACATGTAAACCGATGTTGTTATGCATCATCTATTCTCGTCTCATGGAACATGGGTAGCATCAGATTTGTGTCTTGGTTCACCATACTCACTTTAGTATTGTGTCCTCTTGATTGAGCACTAGCTATTGGTAATATTGATATTGATACTGGAACTCTTCCTTGCAAAGTATTGTTGACTTCAACCTCTTATTCACTTGTATCTCCTCTTCTCCTTTATTCTTCTACTCATATATCTTCACTTTCTTTGTTTTTTTCTTCTTAATTACAAATGGCAACGAGGGTGGTTCAAAGAGGGGTTGCCTACATACTCTCTTAGTATCCTAGATGAGGGATCCCAAAGAGCCTCCTACCTGTAGTCATGCAATCCCATTCACAATATCTAAAGCCTATTCCCCTTCATGAAGGGCTCCATTTCCATCTGTTGTTGTGTCATTGTTGCTACTATGTGCCTCGTTGTCCTATGATGTGACTACATCTCTTAATATCCAAGGGGATCTGACTCTGTCTTCTTTGACCATACTCCCACTACTCCTGGTATCCTCACTTGATATCATACTCCTAACATTGTGTCTATTTGACAACCTTTCTCTTTTTGTGCTTCTCTTTGGAATAGAACTGTCTCCCGCACATCCTCCTAGTGTGGTCTCCTTTATCTTCATTATAGGTTAGATCCCTCATCCTTCACCCCTTGTTATCACTTCCCTACTCCTATTTTAGGATTTTCTCCTTAGCTCAACTCTTCTTGCATATCTCTCCACTCTTTTTCTCTTCTTCTCTTTTGGTTCCATTCTCTTCTCACCTCATCTCCTCATCTTCTGGATCTCTCCAACTGGATCCATTCTCTCTCTCATTTCCCCCTTCTTTCCATCCCCCCCCTTTGCATGAGGGGGTATACTTTTCCATACTATTGGGATCCATGCACATCAACCCATTTTCCACAAACAACAACTTGATCCATAGGGCGATCTCTTCCAATAATCTCTTTTTGGGGTCAACAAAAAACTTTATTTTAGCCTCATTATATTCAATGGAAAAATCAACAATGTATCCTTCCTTAACCCAGTCTAACTAGAAGTCAACTTCTCTGGCCCACTTACTATCCATGGATTTTAGTCTATAGACTATGTTCTAGTTCCACGCCACTAGTTCTTGGGCTCCCAAGGAAGTGTTAATTATTGATTTCCTCTTTAACCATTCATACAACAAATAAGGAAATGCACCAAAGGAAACTTCATGCAAATCTTGTTGAACAACTGAGAGGGGGGGGGGTGAATCAGTTGTCCTCGTGCTTAAACAATTATGCTTATTTTAAACTCTTTACAAAGCACTCAATGACAATCACAATAATACAGGGAGCCAAGCAATAGAATATTCAACATCAATCACACCCATGAAATATACAGAGACAGATATTTCCTGAGGAAACCCATAAAGGGAAAAACCTCTTCTTCTTGATATGATAAGTATTCTTTAGTTTATGTACATTATCATTCTTATGAGCACCAACTCATTGTGAGGCTACCACCTCTGTTTTTCAAGCTGCAACTTGTTGAGAGCACCAAATCTCTAGTTTCTCTAGCACTAGTTATAAGGAAGAACCAAATCCCTGACTGTTCCAGCACCAACTGGATGGAAGCACCAACATCCAGTCACACAGGCACCAACCTGTATAACAGAGAACAGTAGTTCTCCCTTGCACCACCCTAGTTTTTCTTGCTACAACCAGATGGAAGCTACAACTACTTGTGTTTAAGCACCCACTTGAAAATTTGAGGACACCAGTCCTCCCTAACACCTCCCTACCACCCTGATTATAAAAACTTCGTTACTTGAGACTTATTATAGTGATACAGTGTTTATCAATAGCTTACCAGTCTCATCATTGTTCTGCTACACTGTTATGCTCTGGTTGCATCAGTGTCTTCCTGCTCGGATTCTTCTTTGAGATTTTTGTTCTTCTTCTCTGTCTCTTCATGCGCACCTCGAATTCCTCTTCCTCTCTCATATATGCATCTCTATTCTATGCGCTATGCCTCTTCTATGCATTTCGAATGCTGCCCACAACATGATTTTTCCCCATGTGAAATTACTCTCACCAGAAGCAACCTCCTCTTCTTTTTTTTGCGTATATTTATAACTCCCAGTCCTCTGCCAGATAATACACCTAACTCTTTGTCCCCTTTGGCGATTACACTTAGTCTGTTCTTCATCCATGGTTATTATGTTGAGACTCTTTGGATTCTCTGGAAACTACAGTCTTCGACTCTTTTCCATTTGTCAATCATCTCTATTCTGAGTCTTCATTCCACTGACAGATACCTCGAGACTCTTCAACTCCTCTGGAAATCACCCTGAGATTCTTCGAATTATCTAGTATATGCAATTAGACATTTTATGCAGTTACAATCAGTATGTCTCTAGAAATTATTGATAGAACCTTCACGCACTCATACCTGTGGCACCTTTTCCCATCCTGAGAAAACTTCACAGTGGGCGTTAGATTTTCTAGATAAGCTCGTTCCTTTCATATGACCATCGACTATGACCCTATGCCTAACCAATAGTCATTTCACTATTTTTCATTTTGGGTGATCGAATGTGAGTCACCTCGATTTTCCCAACTCATGAAACTCCGAGGTGGAGCCTAGCAACGCTAGCTCCTTCCCTTCTCTTCCACTGATGTGACCACTGGCTGTGATCACAACCCTATTCGAAAAGGAATTTTGTGATTTCGACGATCTACATTGTAAATCCTAGAGACGTGCTAGCTCCTCCCTTAACCTTCATCAATGTAACCACCAGCTGTGACCAAGGGCCAAGCAAGAGGGGTACTTTGCGATTTCGCATATTGCGAACTCTTTGTGGCACCTTTCCCCATCCTGAGAGAACTTCACAGTGGGTGTTATATTTTCTAGCTAAGCATGTTCCTTTCATATGACCATCAATGGTGACCCTACGCCTAAATAACAATTGTTTCATGATTTTGCATTTCGGGTGATTGAATGCGAGTCACCTCCATTTTCCCAACTCACAAAACTCTGAGTTGGAGCCTAGAAATGCTAGCTCCTTCCCTTATCTTCCACTGATGTGACCACTGGCTTTGATCACAACCCTATTCAAAAAGGCATTTCACGATTTCGGGGATCTCCATTGTAAATCCTAGTGACGTGCTAGTTCCTCCCTTAACCTTCATCAATGTAACCACCAGCTGTGACCAGGGCCCAAGAGAGAGGGGTTCTTCATGATTTCACATATCACGAACTCCTGCTATGAGTTTCCTCGAAACTCCCAACTTGTGAAACTTTGAAATGCTTCATATCAGATCAACAGTCGAGATCTCTCCCTCTGATCGACGGTTGCGATCAAATCATGACTTCGCGTGTCGTTCTTTTGAACGTGATCCAACCCTGACTCTTCCAACTCTCGATATTTGAAATACTCTATATCAATGACCCACAACCCTCTGTGATCCAATGGTCTAGATCTTATCAAGACTTCATGTTACGCGAGGTTGGAGGACTAATCACCTCCCTTCTCCTGACTCCCGATTTTCCGAAACTTGCTCCAGATCAATGACCCTCAACATTCCTCGATCCAATGGTCTGATAAAATTCGCGAACTTGGACATCGCGAGTTCCTACAACTCTTACCTTTCATTTTTCAAGTTCGCGAGTCAGTGAAATGATGATCTCTCGCCATGTGTCCTCTGGATACAATAGTTCATATATCATCGCGATTTCGTATTTCACGAATTTGGAGGATGGATCTCGGTCTTATCCTCTTCGCAATTATATTGGATCCCACGTTTTCTAGTCCTTCGCAATCCAATCCGATGGCGGAGGTCTAAACTCATCCTCTACGCGCTCCTCATGTCTGAGCTTACGCATCCTCCCAACCTGGAAGAATTTCTAAGTGTCAAAGGCCTCTACCTTTGATCCTTCTACGAGTCCTGATGACTTGGGATATCAGAACGTTATCTCTCCTGAGCTTTGATCTCTGCATATTGTTTGCATCTTCACTTGAGCTTACGTTGTTCCTGTTTTTCCATCGATGCACACTCTAATCTTGCCATCAATGACAAACACACTATGCCTGTAAACATGCCAACAATATCCCCCTTTGTCATTGATGGCAACTCTGAAGGACTGCACTGTTCTACTTAGATCTCCAACTGTAGCATCCAAAACACACCTTTTTCTCCCCCTTTGACATCAATGTCAAAGAAAAACATGATCTCCCTGAGTTGTTGCAGTACATGTAAGAGGTATCATATATTCAACCAATTACATACTCCCCCTGACAGGATGGACTAATTTACCTTGATAACAGGGTCACACCCAACTTCTGGCATAGATACTCAAACTAAGCTTCTGCAAGTGGTTTAGTGAAGATATCAACAATCTGATCTTTGGATGGAATATAATGCACAGAAACCACAGAGTTGGTTACCTGTTCCCTTAAGAAGTGATACTTGATGGGTATATGTTTGGTCTTGGAGTGAAATACAAGATTCTTGGACACACTAATTGCACTGGTATTATCACAATGGATTGGGATTGGTGTAGTATATTTGACCTCCAAGTTTGCAAGTGTTTGAATCATCCACAAAACTTAGGTACAACATGTGGTAGCTGCAATGTATTCATATTTAGTAGTTGATAAGGAAATGGAACCTTACTTCTTGCTCAACCATGATACAAGAGAATCTCCTAAGAAGAATGTACCTCCACTCATGTTTTTCCTTTCATCCACACAGTTAGCCCAATCAACATCTGAATAGACTAATAGTTGAAAATTTTGATTCCTAGGATACCATAGGCCATAGTCCATTGTTCCTTTCAGGTATCTGAATATCCTTTTGATAGCTAACAAATGACTATGCTTAGGTGTGGCCTGATACCTTCCTATGATTCCAACAACATGGATTATGTTTTTACGAGATGTTGTTATGTACAACAGGCTACCTATCATAGACCTATATGAACTTTGATCAACATCAGATGAGTCATCACCCTTGCTTAACTTACATCCAGTGACCATAGGTGTGCTCATAGGTTTAGAATCTTCCATTTGAAACCTTTTCAACATTTCCCTTAGATATTTTTCTTGAGAAATAAATATTCCTTCAGACCTCTAAGTAATTTGCATACCCAGAAAAAATGGTAGTTCCCCTATCATAGACATTTCAAACTCAGACTGCATGGAAAAAGCAAACCATTGTACCAGTGGAGCATTATTACTACCGAAGATGATGTCATCTACATATACCAAGACAATGAGCAAATCATTACCCTCTGTTTTGATATATAGATTGTTCTCAATTGTTCCTCTCTTGAACCCTTTGTCTTGTACATACGTATCTAGTCTTTGATACCAGGCACGAGGAACTTGTTTTAACCCATATAAGGCTTTCTTCAGCTTGCAAACAAAGTCAAGGTTATCTGACAGTTGGAAACCCTCTGGTTGTTCCATATAGACTTCTTCCTTTATATCTCCATTTAGAAAAGCTGACTTGACATCCATTTGATAGACTTTAAACTGTTTATGACAAGCATAGGCAAGAAACATTCTAATTGCTTCCAATATTTCTACTGGCACAAATTTTTCATCAAAGTTCGGTCCTTCTATTTGAGCATATCCTTTGCAGACTAATCTATCCTTATTTCTTACAATGTTTCCTTGCTCATTCATCTTATTTTTGTAGACCCACTTTGATCCTATTACTTTTTTGTCTGCTGGCCTAGGAACAAGTTCCCAAGTGTCATTCTTTTCAATCTGGTCCAGTTCCTCATTCATTGATCTTAACCAATTTTTGTCTTTACTGGCCTCATTAAAGTTCTTGGGTTCCACCATGGATACGAATTCTATATATGATTTCTCGATGTCTTTGTTTATCTTTCTCCTGGTTTGTACACCTTTGTCTTTCTCACCAATTATCTGACTTGCAGGATGATTCTTTCAAGTAATTATGGAGGAAGGATTTGATGTTGTCTGTTGATATGAGTCTGTTTGAGAGTTGGTTTCTTCATTTGACTCAAAGTATTATTTTCCTGATTCTTGGACCTGTTCATATTCAGCTTCAGTTGTGTCTTCTATAGGAGACTCAATATTTCTCACCTCTCTTTCTGAGACTCCTTCATCAACCTTTACATCAATGCAATCAACTAATTTTTGCAACCTCTTATTATAACATATGTATCCTTTATTGTTTGTAGCATATCCTAAGAATATGCCTTCATCATCCCTGTCATCACACTCGCCAAGGTTTTCATTATTATTCTTTATGTAGCATTTACTCCCAAAGACCTTGAAGTGTTTGATTGAGGCATGTCTTCCATACCACAGTTCATAAGGTGTCTTTTCACTGTGTGGTCTGAGGTGGGATTTGTTAATAACATGGATTGTTGTGTGTATTTCTTCTACCCAATAGGTTTGACCAATGTTCTTCTCATTCATCATTGACTTGGCCATTTGTTGAATTGTTCTGTTTTTCCTCTCAACTACTCCATTTTGATATGGAGTTCCTGGGATTGTGTATTCTCTCTTGATCCCATGTTTATCACAGAATTCCTTGAAATCACTTGACATAAATTCTCCTCCTTTGTCTGACCTTACTACCTTTAACATGTTTCCTATTTGATTCTCATTTAAGGCTTTAAATATTTTAAATTTCTCAAATGCTTCAGCTTTTTCTTTGAGAAAGGCAACCCAAGTAAGTCTGGAGTAATCATCAATGATCAGCATGAAGTAGTTTTATTTCCCTGTGCCTTCCTATCTTGATGGTCCAAATAAATCCATATGAAATAGTTGGAGTGGTTTCTCTGTTGAAGTAGAGCTCTTGGATTTAAATTGTGTCCTGGTTAGCTTTCCTACTTGGCAAGGTTTATGCACAGAATCTTGTGGCTTTGATATTCTTGGAAGATCTTTTATTGCCTCAAGATTTTTTAGCTTGATTAAGTGGTCAAATTTTAGATGTCCAAGTCTCCTATGCCATAAACAGATCTCATCATGTTTTCTTAGATGACACTCTTCTCTATCTTCTTTCAGCACATATACATTATTTTCAGTCCTTATTCCTTTAGCCACCACTTGTCCTAAGTTTACAGACTTTATCTTACAATATTTGGAAGTAAACACCACTTCACATCCTATGTTACACATCTGACTTACACTGAGAAAGTTATGTTTCAGTCCATCTACAAGAAGAACATCCTGGGATTTTCCTTTGCCATTATTTAAGCTCACCATCCCTTTACCCTTGATTTTACCTGGTTCATCATTTCCAAAGGTCACATTTCATATTTTTCTTTTACTTATAGACATAAACTTATCCTTGTCTCCAGACATGTGCTTGGAGCATCCACTATCTATGTACCAAGGGTTATTTTGTCTTTGAGCTGACAACACTAATCCACACTTGTCACTTTCTTTCTTCTTCCAAACCTTGACATTTTTAGCAGAGGGATTCAAATCTAGTTCATAGTTCCTTAAGCAACAGTCAGCAACTTTATGTCCATAATTATGGCATGTGTAACATTCTAGTTAATTGAATAAAGGATCATAACGATTGTTATGCTTAACTTATGTCATTTTCCCAACCATCACATGATTTGCAGTCTGTGGTTGTTTGTTACTTGGTTGTCTCATTCTTTGTTACGGAAGATATTTATACCTTGAATGTCTTGATTGCTCATATCTAAATCTTAAAGAACAGTTTACGTCTTTGTGACCAAAGTTAGAACAGAAAAAACAATATCCATAGAAAAATCCTTGGTACCTGGAAAATGGTTGTCTTCTTTGAGCAGGTCGATTTCTTCCATGCTGAAGATTTCTCTGAGCAAAGGGTGCATTATTTCTTTGTTCTACAAATTCAGTTCTGGTATTTTTTCTTTCACTCTTCCTCGACAGTTGATTATCTTCCTTTCTTTTTCTATATTCATTGTTGTCAATGAATGTATATTTAACAAAATTGATGGATTCTTTGTTGCTTGGCTGACCACTACTTGATCCTTCTTCATAACCCAAACCAGTTTTCAGATTTGGATTCCTTTGTTGATTCAGAATGAGGACTAATCCTTCTGAGGCTTTAATACTCAGAAGATTCTGGAGATACAATGCTTTAAACTTCTCCATCTCTTTTTTGTTTTTTACTACCTCTTCTTCCAAGGCTTCACATCTTTCCTTCTCTTTTGATAACTATTGTTTCAGAATGTCCTCTATTTTCTTGGCCTCTTCTAATTCCACTTTTAGCAGGGAAAAGTCTTCATCAAGTTCTTTATTGTATTTTTCGAACTGTATCAGAAAATATTTTATCTTTTTCTTCTTATATCTGAGTCTAGCAATTTATTCTAGAGCACTGATCAATTCTCCTTCCAAGTAAACCACAACTTCTTCATCGTCAACATCAATTCCTATGATTTTATTGTTATAATCCTCTTTGTCCATAAGCATAAAGTCATTAATATTATCTTCACAGGAAGATTCACTATCTGTGTCTTCTGAAGAGTCATTGTTTACACATAAACTTTTCTTTTTACCAAATCTCTTGGGTTTGTACTTCTTTTCACTTTCAAAATTCTGATCTTGTTTCTTGTGTGGACATTTAGATGCAAAGTGACCTATCTTTCCACAGTTAAAACATTTGAAGGGAAACTTTCCTTGGTACTTTCTTGATCCTTTCTTTAGTCTTCTCACGAATTTTTCTTCAATTTCATCAGGCTCGGAATCCTCATTCTTGTCTTCTTTAAATGATGCTTCTCTAGAGGTGGGTTTATCTTTAACTATTCTCATTTCATATGCATTCAACATTCCTAGAAGTTGATTAAAATCCAAAGCTTTTAGATCATTAAGTTATTTTATAGCTGATACCTTTGGGTTGAACCTATCTCCCAGAGATCTCAAAATTTTATGAACTAAAGAGGGTTCCTCAATTTTTTCACCAAGTGATTTCATTGCATTTACTAGTTCTTCAACTCTCAAAAAGTACTTCCCAATAGTTTCATCTTCTTTCATCTGTAGTTGTTCAAACTATACTCTATAGGTTTGAATCTTGGCATCTTTTACCTTATCATTACCTTCATAACTTCTAATGAGTTTGTCCCACATGTCTTTGGCAGTTCTAAATGCATAACTTTTACAAATTCTGCTTCTACAAGCCCACTCAGAATAGCATTCATAGCCTTAGAGTTGAAGCTGAATTCTAGCTTGTCATCCTTATTATCTAGTACAATTGGATTTACATAACCAGTCTCTACCACATCCCAGACATCTACACCTAAATCCATTATGTAGGTTCTCATCCTAACTTTCCAAAAGGAAAAGTTTGTTCCATTGAATAGGGGGGCCTTATTGGTTGAATTTCCTTCACGGCTAGTCATGTTTAAGCTCTAGGATATACCCTTAGATAAAAGAAACCTGCTCTGATACCAATTTTTGAACAACTAAGATGGGGGAGGGGGGGTGAATCAGTTGTCCCCGTGCTTAAACAATTATGCTTATTTTAAACTCTTTACAAAGCACTCAATGACAATCACAATAATGCAGGGAGGTAAGAAATAGAATATTCAACATCAATCACACACATGAAATATACAGAGCCAGATATTTCCTTAGGAAACCCATAAATGGAAAAAAAATTCTTCTTGATATGATAAGTATTCTTTATTTTCTGTACATTATCATTCTTATGATAACCAACTCATCATGAGGCTACCACCTCTATTTTGCAAGCTGCAACTTGCTGAGAGAACCAACTCTTTGGTTTCTCTAGCACCCACTAGAAGGAAGCACCAACTCCCTGACTGTTCCAGCACCAACTGGATGGAAGCACCAACTTCTAGTCACACATGCACCAACCTGTATAACAGAGAACAATAGTTCTCCCTTGCACCACCCTGCCACCCTGGTTTTTCTCCCTGCAACCAGATGTAAGCTACAACTCCTTGTGTTCAAGAACCCACTTGAAACTTTGAGGACACTAGCCCTCCCTAGCACCTCCCTACCACCCTGATTATAAAAAATTTGTTACTTGAGACTTATTATAGTGATACAATGTTTATCAATAGCTTACCAGTCTCATCATTGTTCTGCTGCACTACTATGCTCTGCCTGCATCAGTGTCTTCCTACTCGGATTCTTCTTTGAGATTTATGTTCTTCTGCTCTGTCTCTGCATGCACACCTCGACTTCTTCTTCCTCTCTCAGATATGCATCTTTTTTCTATGCGTTACGCGTCTTCTATGCATTTCAGCTACTGCCCACAACATGCTTTTTCCCCGTGTGAAATTACTCTCAACAGAAGCAACCTCCTCTTCTTTGTTCTGTGTATATTTATAATTCCCAGTCCTCTGCCAGATAATACACCTAACTCTTTGTCCCCTCTAGCGATTACACTTAGTCTGTTCTTCATCCATGGTCGTTATGATGAGACTCTTTGTCTTCTCTGGAAGCTACAGTATTTGACTCTTTTCCATCTGTCAATCGTCTCTATTCTGAGTCTTCATTCCACTGACAGATACCTTGAGACTCTTCAACTCCTCTGGCGATGACCCTAATATTATTCAAATTCTATGGTAGATGCAATCAGTTGTTTTCCATAGTTACAATCAGTCTGTCTCTAGCAGTTACTGATAGAACCTTCACGCGCTCATACATGTGGCGCCTTTTCCCATCCTAAGAAAACTTCACAGTGGGCGTTAGATTTTCTAGATAAACTCGTTCCTTTCATATGACCATTGACGATGACCCTACACCTAACCAACGGTCATTTTGTGATTTCACATTTCGGGTGATCGAATGTGAGTCACCTCGATTTTCCCAACTCGCGAAACTCTGAGGTGGAGCCTAGCAATGTTATCTCCTTCCCTTCTCTTCCACTGATGTGACCACTGGCTGTGATCACAACCCTATTCAAAAAGGAATTTCGTGATTTCAACGATCTACATTGTAAAGCCTAGCGATGTTCTAGCTCCTCCCTTAACCTTCATCAATGTAACCACCAGTTGTGACCAGGGGCCAAGCAAGAGGGGTACTTCACGATTTCGCATATCGTGAACTCCTGCTATGAGTTGCCTTGAAACTCCCAACTTGCAAAACTCGAAAATGCTTCATATCAAATCAACGGTCGATATCTCTCCCTCTGATCGACGACTACGATCAAATCGTGACTTCGCGTGTCAGGATTTTGAACATGAGCCAACCCTGACTCTTCCAACTCTCGATATCTGAAATACTCTAGATCAGCGACCCACAATCGTCTGTGATCCAACGATCCAAATCTTATTGGGACTTCATGTTTCGTGAGGTTGGAGGACTACTCACCTCCCTTCTCCCGACTCCCGATTTTTTGAAACTTTCTCCAGATCAATGATCCTCAACATTCCTCGATCCAACAGTCGAGATCAATTCATGAACTCGAACATCGCGATTTCCTACAACTCTTACCTTTGACTTTTCTATTTTTTGAGTCAGCGAAATGATGATCTCTTGCCACGTGTCCTCTGTATCCAACAGTTCAAATCTCATCGCAATTTCAGATTTTGCAGAGTTGAAGGATGGCTCTCAGCCTTATCCTCTTCACAGTTATACTGGATCCCACGGTTGCTAGTCCTTCGCGCTTCGATCTGACGGCTGAGGTATAAACTCCTTCTCTGCGCACTCCTCCTGTCTGGGATTACGCATCCTCCTGACTTGGAAGAATTTCTAAGTATCAAAGGCCTCAACCTTTGATCCTTCTATGAGTCCTGATGACTTGGGATCTCATCTGCGCATCTCAGAATGTTATCTCTCCTGAGCTTTGATCTCTGCATATTGTTTGCGTCTTCACTTGATCTTACATTGTTCCTATTTTTCCATCGATGCACACTATGATCTTGCCATCAATGACAAACACAGTCTAGCTGTAAACATGCCAACAATATCCCCCTTTGGAATTGATGGCAACTCTGAAGGACTACATTGTTCTACTTAGATCTCCAACTGTAGCATCCATAACACACCTTTTTCTCCCCCTTTGAAATCAATGTTAAAGAAAAACATGCTCTCCTTGAGTTGTTGCAGTACTTGTTGGAGGTATCATATATTCAACCAATTGCATACTCCCCCTGACAGGATGGACTAATTTAACTTGATAACAGGGTCACACCCAACTTCTGGCGTAGATACTCAAACTGAGCTTGTGCAAGCGGTTTAGTGAAGATATCAACAATCTGATCTTTGGATGGAATATAATGCACATAAACCACATAGTTGATTACCTGTTCCCTCAAGAAGTGATACTTTATGGGTATATGCTTGGTCTTGGAGTGAAAGACAGGATTCTTGGACACACTAATTGCATTGGTATTATCACAATGGATTGGGATCGGTGCAGTATATTTGACCTCCAAGTCTGCAAGTGTTTGAATCATCCACAAAAATTGGGTACAACATGTGGCAGTTGCAATGTATTCATCTTCTGTAGTTGATAAGGAAATGGAACCCTGCTTCTTTCTCAACCATGATACAAGAGAATCTCCTAAGAAGAATGCACCTCCACTCATGTTTTTCCTTTCATCCACACAGTTAGCCGAATCAGCATCTGAATAGACTGGTAGCTGAAATTTTTTATTCTTAGGATACCATAGGCCATAGTCCATTGTTCCTTTCATGTATCTGAATATCCTTTTGACAGCTAACAAATGACTATGTTTAGGTGTGGCTTGATACCTTCCTACGATTCCAACAACATGCATTATGTCTGGACGAGATGTTGTTATGTACAACAGGTTGCCTATCATAGACCTATATGAACTCTGATCAACATCGGGTGAGTCATCATCCTTGCTTAAGTTACATCCAGTGACCATAGGTGTGCTCATAGGTTTAGAATATTCCATTTGAAACCTTTTCAACATTTCCCTTAAATATTTGTATTGATAAAGAATTATTCCTTCAGACCTCTAAGTAATTTGGAGACCCAGAAAAAATGACAGTTCCCCTATCATAGACATTTCAAACTCAGACTGCATGGAAAAAGCAAACCATTGTACCAGTGGAGCATTATTACTACCGAATATGATGTCATCTACAGATACCAAGACAATGAGAAAACCATTACCCTTTGTTTTGATATATAGATTGTTGTCAATTGTTCCTCTCTTGAACCCTTTGTCTTGTAGATACGTATCCAGTATCTGATACCAGGCACGAGGAGCTTGTTTTAACCCATATAAGGCTTTCTTCATCTTGCAGACAAAGTCAGGGTTATCCGATAGTTGGAAACCCTTTGGTTGTTCCATATAGACTTCTTCCTTTAGATCTCCATTTAGAAAAGTTGACTTGACATCCATTTGATAGACTTTAAAGTGTTTATGACAAGCATATGCAAGAAACATTCTAATTGCTTCCAATCTTGCTACGGGCGCAAATGTTTCATCAAAGTCCAGTCCTTCTATTTGAGCATATCCTTTGCAGACCAATCTAGCCTTATTTCTTACAATGTTTCCTTGCTCATTCATCTTATTTTTGTAGACCCAATTTGATCCTATTACATTTTTATCTGCTGGAATAGGAATGAGTTCCCAAGTGTCATTCTTTTCAATATGGTCCAGTTCCTCATTCATTGATCCTAACCAATTTTCGTCTTTACTGGCCTCATTAAAGTTCTTAGGTTCCACCATGGATATGAATGTATATGTGATTGCTCAGTTTATTTGATTATCTTTCTCCTAGTCTGTACACCTTTGTCTTTCTCGCCAATTATCTGACTTGCAGGATGATTATTTCGAGTAATTATGGAGGAAGGATTTGATGTTGTCCGTTGATTTGAGTCTCTCTGAGTGTTGGTGTTTTCATCTGACTCGGATTCTTCTTTTCCTAATTCTTGGACCTGTTCATCTTCAGCTTCAGCTGTGTCTTCTATAGCAAACTCAATATTGCTCACCTCTCTTTCTGAGACTCCTTCATCAACCTTTACATCAATGCAATCAACTAATTTATGGAATGTAT
>SNQJ01S0027420.1:102864-114879 GCA_010110895.2 Picea sitchensis | reverse complement strand
AGTTTTTAATTGGGATATGAATTAAGTGAGAATTATATACTCTAGATCATTGAATGTAAATTTTCACATTGGTATAAAAGTTTACTTATAAAAAATATTTTAATATTATAATTATAAAAAATATTTTGTAAAAAATATTTTAAAAATTATAATTATAAAAAATATTTAATTTATAATTATACATAAAAACATAAACAAGAAAGTCACTTCATAACCCATCAATCAAAATACTATAAAATATAAAAAATTATAATTTTGAAATTTTGTAAAAAATATTTTAATATTATAACAAAAATATTTTATAAATTATAATTATAAAAAATATTTAATTTATAATTATATATAAAAACACAAACAAGAAAGTCACTTCATAACCAATCAATCAAAATACTATAAAATATCGGACATTTTAAAATAAATTTGAAACCAATCCTTAACAAAGTAAGCACAAGTAGTGTATTGACGTTTCTAAGTCATAAGCATGGATAGTTACAATAAGTATTGACGTTTATGAGACATAAACACATATAAATCTTGATTTCAAATTTATATACACTATTTGGGCTTAACGAAGTAACATAATTTGTGGAAAACGTCTGCCTTTCTTCTTCGCGGGAATTAAGAGAAACAATGATTTTGCGAATTTGAAAGTGCCAAATTCAATTAATAAATAAGTTGTGTGACGAGGGAACTAGGAGAATATACAAGAATCTTACATCGAAGATTCATATGAATAAAAAAATGCACAATTGTTAGTTCCTTCAAAATTGTCTAGTAGAAACACACCACCCAAATCTAAACGATAATGTTATCGAACTATGGAAAATCAGTGCTGCAAGTCTCCTCAAGTTTGAGAGCCTCCCTCAACTCTACAACTACCTCATATAGGTTGCCTACAACATATGAGCTATAGCAAAACCACTCCAAAACTATAAACATCACTCTTCTCAGTCAACCTTTCAGTGCTAAAATACCTGTTAAACACAACCGAAAGAAAATGTTAGCTAAGAATGCCAAAAAAATTGGAACGGTATATGTTTCTACAATAAATACAATTTCTTCACCATCAATAATAATATAGTAAAGAAAGTGCAAGTTATGTGTGTGATATACTCTAGATCAAGGTATCCTGCAGTGCCTTTCACCATAGTCGTCACATGAGAAGCCTCCCCATCAATCCATATCTTTGAAAGACCAAAGTCACCAAGTTTTCCTTTCAAATTGTTGTCTAGAAGGATGTTCGTTGTTTTCACATCCCTGTGAATAATCTTGGGCGTGCAAACTATGTGCATGTATTCCAATCCTTCAAATAGAAATGGCAGGGCAAGTGGATTAGATGAAAACTATGATTATGCATTATTTTCCTTTGAAAGATAAAGTAGAAATATACCAGCATTTAGATCATAAAATCTAAAAATATAATGCCCATTAAAGCAAAGAGAAAATCAAAGAAGTACCCTATGTTGCATCGAAAGCTATTTTAACCCTTGTTTTCCAACTTAGTTTCGAACCTCCTGGACCTGGAAAAGACAATATGAACTAAATGAGAATTGGTCACCTTCGCTATTCTATCGCCCACTCAAGAAAACATATCTCTTAGAATATATTTATATTTACCATAAAGGTGGTCCTTTAAGCACCCTCCAGATGTGCTCGTAGATAATCATAAGTTCTTTGGATTCATTGCAATAGTCGAGTAAAGACACCAAGTTCTCGTGATGGACTCTCGAAAGAACATCTATTTGTTCATCAAATGAACACAGAGTCATATTTTACTATACATGGTTATCTGTCTATGGTTAAAGACATTATGAGATTGAAGCTAGAAATTGAAGTATGATACTGTATCCAAATGGAAGATATTACATGGTTTAAGATTATCAGAATCACCTCGTTCCGAAACTGGATAACTCCTTGTGTGGAGAACAAAGAGAGAACTTTTACGGCTATATTCTTTCCTTCTGGCAATTTACCAAAGAACACGGATCCAAAGCCCCCTTTTTCGATATTCCCACTAAATTGTTGTGTGGCAGCCATCATCTGATCTAGAGTGAAGGCATAGGCCTTTGCTGAATTTGGTGCCATAATCGTTGCGTCAGTCCATTCGTTGGATGTAGAGTACACCGCAATTTCCACCTCATTGTTTTCAATTGTGACACACTCTTTGTTCTTGCGATACAAAACAATACCCACCATCAACAATAGACAGATGATTAGAACTTCGATGAGTGTCATTCCGAGGATAAGGGGTTCCCTCAATTTCTTATGTTCCATTGGAATAGATAGATAGGGGTTTCTAGAGAATCTGGTACACACCAAAGAAGGAGATTTTCAGTAAGATTAATTAGAATTCCAACTGCATTAATAATAATTGTCAGTGGCAGCAGTGGCATTGCTGGTATAGAAAATATGAAAAGAAATTCAAGACATCAAAATAATTGTCAGTGGCATTGCTGGTATAGAAAATATGAAAAGAAATTCAAGACATCAAAATCTTGTTTTGTATTAAAATATAAGATAAATAAAATAGATATGTGATTACTTGACATTCAATGAAGGCTTCTGCAGAAGTTGCGGCAAAATATCACCACTGAAATTGTTGTTCTCTATAAACCTATGACAATCACATGAAAATTAAAAAACAATAAAGTGTAGAATTTGCATTATAAAAGGGAAAAAAGAAGACTCAACTGTGTAGAATTTTCATTAAAAAGGAAAAAAAAGAAGACTCACAACTCTTTAAGGTTTTTAAGTTCAGATGGAATTCTATCGTTCAGGTTGTTGTTTTGTAAATGTCTGCATCACAAAGAAAAAAAATGGTTGATAACCAATGTAAAAATGGTTGATAACCAATGTTATGAGAAAATTCTAAATGAGCTACAATATCAAAATTTATGTTGACAAGAAACTTACAATCTCTCCAACATCGTTAAATTCGAGAACTCATGATTATCGTCAAGTGCCCTGGTTATTTCGATATCAATGGATCATTGTACATGCTTTTTTTTAAATATTTACGGAGTATAATTATATTTAGAAATAAAAACAAAAAAAACATAATATAAGAGGCGATGAATTAAAGTAAAGTAGGACTCAGCTATGTACTTTCTTAACCAGCACAATGATGGAGATGATTACAACATTTATAAATCATTGTTTCATATTAGGTTGTATAAATCATTGTTTCATCTTAAGTTGTGTATTTAGTTAATTCATTTTAAATACTTTTATTTAGAAGATGGTATCCTCTATAAATTTTAGAATTTTTAAAATATAAGGTTGATTAACAATAAGGCTCAAAATTATTATAATAATATACCTATTATGAATTTAACATATCACTTGTGACAATTGAACTAAGGTGATAACAAACATTCTTCCCAATCACCTAAATTAAAGTCAATTAATTTATAGCTAATATATATTATAAATGGTTATTATTTATTTTTTAAATAATACTAACAACTAATATTTTATAAAATATATAATATAAATATTTGATGATGTAGAAAATTGAACTAATAGAATCACAATTCTCATTGTTGTAATTCAGATTTTAGGTTTTGTGATGTTGATAAGGTTTATTTTATGTAGGGTATATAAAATTTATCAATAATCATACAAATTATTGTTGATCTTAATGGAGTTTTTTTGTCCCAAACAAAATCATTAACATAATTTTGTGTGAAACAAAGAAACATTGTGTTTTGTATTTACAATGCTAGAATGGAAAAACCTATACAAGATCAATGAATTGATGAGAGATTTACATTCAAATATTTACTATGTATTTTTTTCTAATGTTTTCAAATAACAATAAAATATTAGATACCAATGCTATAACTATGTTAGATGTTTTCAGAGAGATGGACTATGTGAACATGAAGAAAAGAGAGACATGACCTCATTTCCTTGCGTCCAATCGATGTCTATTATGTTCTCTTCAAAATTGTCATTCAACCACACATTTGTAGTGAATATTACTCATAAATTTTCAATACCATTGCAATTTACACCCATAACCAATGATTAGTTTTTATTTTTACAATAAAAAAAGATAAAAAAAAAATAACAAAAGAAATGATATTATATCTAAAAACATTAAATAAATAAAATAAAATATACCATAATTATATCAAAACAATTAATATAAATAAAATAATTATAAAATTATACCATGTTAACTAAACAATAATTATATTAAAACAATTAATATAAATAAAATAATTATAAAATTATACCATATTAACTAAACAATTATACTCACATATTAACTAAAACAGTTAATTGTCCAGTTTGCTCAGGAACCAATCCTGTCAGATGCCTTCTGGACAAAGTGCTAGCAACAAAAGGATTTTCATGAATAATAACAATATTACAATTCCAATTCCGTATAAAATCAATGAATGGTAGACAACACAAAAAAAAAATTAAACTTACATTACAAAAAATTAAACTCGGACAAATATATAATAATAGATTTTTTTGTTAAAATTATAATAACTTAGTGTAAAATGTTTTTTCTGTTTATATTTTCAATTATTTTTAATAGTGTTGTATTTGATGTATGATATATCAAATATTTTATATAAATTTGTGCAATTTAATAATAGGCTTTGGAAAGAAGCGTAGAGTAGTCAAATGAGCACCATACTCATCAGTGACATTCCCTACCTATGTCTGCTGTCTCACCAAGGTGGTCTATGTAATCAGCATCAGTGACCCATCTTATATTATTTCCGTCCGTGTAATTTGTCTTACCTCCGCAATCAATACTCAGAAATCCTGCATTAATTAGTAAAACAATATCTCGTCCACCAAATAGAAAAACAAATAAACAATGAGCGTTATAATACAACGTATTCAAATGAGGATTCTAAAAATTTCTTCTTTTTCTTGAATATAGAATGTTGAATGAAACACAGAAGCACGCCTAGTGGTGCTTTCCAACCACCCCATTTGCCACAGCCAATTTTCTCCATCGTTCCACTCCATTTATGCATTTCAGAATTTTATCGTAAAGGTTTTGTCCTATTTTAAACCATCCCAGATACTTAGAAAATCGATCAAAGCTCTGAATTGATCTAAGTAAAAAGTAACTCTGACAAAGTTAACCCACTCCACGATAAACACATCATTCAAGAATAGCTCACAGCAATGAGATAAGGTAAAGAAAGAATAAGTCTTGAATATAAGAGAAAAATATAAATAAAATAAAAAAACATTAAATTATATATATTAATATAATATTTTATAACTAAAAAAATATATATATATATATAATTAATATATAGTTTAAAAAAAAATTCATTGTAAAATTTAAATTATAAATAAAAATAATATTTTAATAATTTATTATGAATCTTTTTCTTATAAATAACTTAATTTATTTTGAAAAAATCAAATTAACATATATTTTAACTTTATATTTATTATTTATTAAATAAATAAAATTACAAAACAAGTTTTACAATAAAAACATAAAATGAACAACCAAAATTTGATTTCCAAATCCCTGCCTCTATCTATATTAATTCGTGGACGAGCTTGCAACAGACCCCAGACCCCACTGTGGCTCCATCTCTCAAATTATCGTGCGGTCTATTGTACCGTCGTCCTTGAATCAACAGGCGGGACCTTTTTGGAAACCAAACCTTTTTTTATATTTGCTTTAGTATTAGTCTAAACGTTTTATCAAATTACTTTTCTGTGCCGTATTCTAAACGTTTTATCAAATGATTTTTTTTTTAATATTTTTTTGGGATATTTGTTTTAATATCAATTTTTTTATTATAGTTTAAATGTTTTATCAAATAAGTTTTTTAATAATATATTTTTAAAATAATTATTCTAAATTTAATGAAAAATTATTAAATCCACATATTTTAATTAATTATTATAATAAATTTACAAATTTAAATAATTATTTTTATATAATCTAATAGTTTTTGCTACATCTGACAGATGGAATGACCAAGCATTGTATACATAGCAGTGTATCACCTTATCCTTTGACGAGGAATCTCGCAACTTGAGGATTGGAAATAGTTGATATGGATTGCAGTTTTGACTATTCAAAGCACCCTATTTGTCACTTTTAATTCAGAGTACGCGTCGGAAAAGTTAGACGTGGGTATATTGCACCCTTCTCACTAAAGTGAGAGGGAGAGGTAGGTCCGGTCCAGGAAACAATAGGGAAAATTTGTGATTTTTTTTAATCAGAATGGGCTTTAGAAAAATTGTGGAATGTATTAACTTTCATCACAAGCCATTGACGACTTCAAGTCAGCTTTGGGTTCTTGTACTCTAGTTATTCAATTAAAGGGCCCATTGTGGAAATAATGAGAAAATTTGTTATTTTTTTTAATTATACCTAGCAAAAATTAAGACGTATTACTCATGATATTTGTTACCTCTTTTAATTAGAGGTAGCAAAAATTAAGATGTGTTATTCATTATTGGTAGTGTATTTTTTTAGTTGGATATTATATTATTTATTATTTAATAAATAGAATGACACTACCAATCATTGTTAGTGTTTTTAGTATCACTTGCATAAAAAAAATTTGTAATTTCTCTAAAAAATTATATAACCAAATTCAATAAAAAAAAAATCATAATTTATCTTAACCAATTCATTAATCACTACATTAACATGCATGCTTAAAGAATGAGAGGATGAATTGAATGACAAGTGATATTTACCAATTTTTTTATAATAATCATTGGAATTTAGTTATGTAATTTTTTTGAAGTTACAATTTTTTATAGTTGAAATTGCAGTTTTGATTGCATAAATAGATTCAACTCTTAAACTAAACTATAATTATCGTAATTATATGAGAAAAGAAATATTATGATGTCCCGTACAATTTACTTTTACTTCACTTAATTCAACTTAACAAATGGACAATATAACCGTGAGTTGTAATATCTTAGGCTTTATTTTTTGTCTTTTATTTATTTGCGATTTTCCTCAAATTCAATTGCCTTTGCCCTTGCTAGTAATTGCTTTGCGATTTGAAGCCTAGGGTGGGGGATGGTGGGATGGGATGATGTTGGTGGAGACCTCGATGGGTTGGGTTGGGTTGGGTCGGTGTGTTGTGTTCTGAGGTTTGCTAAGGGAAAATATTAAGCACCATGCACTCAGTGAATCACTCAGGATGTATGTTTATTTGTTGATTTATGCATTTAAACCTCTTCTTTACCAAATCAAGTTGGGGTAAACTATGGGGTATTGAAATCCTCCCATTTTCTGCTAGACAAAATTTTATGAAACATGGTCTTAAAATTGGCCAAAACCTCTAAAAACAAAGTTTCATGGACCAAGTTCGTATCACAGGGATGAAACTCTAACTTCCATCATAGTTCCTATTGAATTTGGATCCAATTTTACATGTTGTAGTATGAACCCAATGCAAGATTCCTTAGTTGTGCTAAACATTAATAAGAAAGTTTGGTAAAATGGAAAGTTAACAAAGAATGAAAACAAGTGAGATACTTGTCAAAGGGAAACATTAAGCACCATGCATTCAATCAATCATTGGCTATAATGGAGAGAATGCACCATGCATAGAGTTTAGTGCATTGACTTTTTCAAAATAAACATAGAGGGTGTTGCATTTCTTTATCTTTAAATATGTCTTTTATTGTATTGTCTATGATTTAGGAAATAGTTGGTATCTCCTAGAAAAATAAAATAAACATATATGATTAGTATACATTTACTCTCATCAATTTATTATTTATTATTTCCATATTTATTAGTCTTCATCCCAAATTGTCTTTTGAAATTTGAAAATTAAGTTCTAATTTTTCTTGAAATAACCAAATTTATCTTAAAACCTTTTTTATCATTTGCTTCAAGAATTTTTCCATGTCATCTCCTTCCTCACCTCCATCATTGTGTGAAAAATATGCTTCCATCATTATGTGAAAAATATGAAAAAAAAAAAAATTAGAGCTTTCTTGATCCTTTGTTCCATCAAATTCAAGGTTTTTTCCGTGTCATCTCCTTTCTTACTTTCATCATTGTGTGAACTTTCAATCATTGTGTGAAAAAGATGGAATAAATAATTTATTAAAGGTTGTTTGAAAAATATGAAATAAATAATTTTTAAAGGTTTTTTCATGTCATCTCCTTTCTCACTTTCATCATTGTGTAAACTTTCAATCGTAGTGCCAAAAAGATGGAATAAATAATTTATTAAAGGTTGTTTGAAAAATACGAAATAAATAATTTTTAAAGCCTTCTTGATCCTTTGGCCCATCAAATTCAAGGTTTTTTCCATGTCATTTTCTTCCTCATTTTCATCATTGTGTGAAAAATATGGAATAAATGATTTATCCACTTTCAATCATTGTGTAGAAAAAGATTAAATAAATAATTTATTAACGCGTGTTTGATGATCTTCTATCATCTTTAGAATCAATGTTTTATGACTCAGACTTTATTATCAATATTTTCCAAGATGTTGCAATATCATTATTATAAATGCATGATGTCTATCTAATGTGCAATTTAGTGATATGAGATTCCTTTCATGAGTCATATAAGGTTCCTTTCATTAATCAAAATTTTGTTGGATACACTATCGTGAATATGGAATGTGTAAAGTTTATGTATTGTTTTTCCTTGGGATTGATTTGGTAGAGGTGCACACAATTATCTTTACTCGGCTATTGTATTTTAAGATAATTGTGTGCACCTCCCCATATCCTACAAATTTAAGACCATTTTTTTTAAGCAAGAAAGACCTCTTGGCCACATCCCATGATTGCATCAGTTCCTATCCTTACTTGTGTCACATTGCCAACTCTTCATACCAAGTACTTAAAATCATGGGGAAGGATAATGTCACTACTTTCCATTAATTTGACACATTCTGGATACTTTTCCTCCCCATTCTTACCCAATCCAAGTGTGAATTTAGTGCAATGTATTTATGTATGATGATCATCCTCAAAAGATTATCTTTTGTGAGTAAATTCCATAGGGACTTTGTAGCTAAGCAACCAAACAAGTGAATATCTTTGAGCCCCCATCCCCCTTGAGATTTGGGTATAGCTATAAGTGCCCCTTTGGCCAGTTGAGATCCCTTATACTCACTGCTTCATTTCCTTAAGAATTTAAAATAACATTTCCTAATCATTTCAAAAACCCCCTTTTAGATGTGGTCTAAAGTGTGCCATAAGACTGGAATTGCCTCTAATACACATTTTACAAGAACTAACATGCCCCCCTGGAGAGCCATCTATTACACTATAAATAAATGCAGTTTTCAATCCTTGTTAAAAGTCACCCCTAATCAACGTTATCATAATTATTGGGTTTTAAAGTGAAACCAAGGTGTTTTATTGTAACACCCTATTTCCCCCCATAATTGTAATTATGTTAAGACTTCATATGATTGTGTTTATGAAGCTTGTAATTATGTTTTGATTAATGAAAAACACCAGGTAGTTGACTAAGAGGGAAAAGCCCTAAGATTACTAGCCATGATATCACAAGTGGAATTGATGAAGTGGACTGGTGAGGTGGAGTTGAG
This sequence comes from Picea sitchensis, assembly GCA_010110895.2. Taxonomy (NCBI): domain Eukaryota; kingdom Viridiplantae; phylum Streptophyta; class Pinopsida; order Pinales; family Pinaceae; genus Picea; species Picea sitchensis. The sequence goes on along the minus strand of SNQJ01S0027420.1, from coordinate 105,331 downwards.
ATGTTTCAGTGAAGAAAATAGGAAGCTTACTTAACAAGACAACTTATACTTGCAAAACATAAATGCACACATGCCAACGTACTTGAACCTTCATGGAACCACATGAACAATTATGAAGAGACATGATTGGTGGTTGATTCAGTTAATACTACTAATAAACATGATCTCTTGAAGAGGTAGGGGTCAACTGAAAAACAAACATAAGTACATCCTTGAATTGCCGCGTCAAAATTCAGATCCCTGACTAGAGGTCACTTTTGACAGAAGTCGCGAGAATCCCAAGGATTGGAGGAGGTAGAGACCAAAGGTGGAAAAGCATCACCAAGGAAAAAGGAGGTAGACATGTGAGAGGCACACACAGAAGAGAATGGGCGAGTGAGCAACAATTTGCAGTAGCAATAAATAAGCAAATAAAATCTTGGAAGAGTTGGTGAGTTGCAGAGTTACAAACATATGGTGCAATGAATAGAGGAGTTTAGTCGCACATATATGAGAAAGGGAAGAAATTGGAGAGATTTTCTTGAAGAAAATAGGAAGCTCGTCCAAATTATTGATGATCACCCTGAAACAGAGAAGACATTAATCTAGACTAAAGCATTAGAGGGATGCAGCTTGGTACTTACTAGGAAGAAACCAACACTGGTAAGGGGAGGTTGTCGAGGGATTGTTTAGCAGAGAAGGGGCTCCCTTGTGTAGAGGAAACCCAGTTGGGAAGGTACCTGATAAACCTGTGGAAGCTTTGAGCTCAGTGGGAAGGGGGAAACTTCTGCGATTGTTGATGGAGGAAGAAGAGTAACCTTCCTGGATCATCCTAAATTTGGAAACCAGTTGAATCATTCCCTTGTGATATCATGGCTTGGCACAGGGGTGGGGTACTGTAAGAAGGAACTCTACAGTATGGCCTAAGGTTGGGAGGAAATGTGTCCTCTCTTAGTTGGTTAGTTGTTGATATTCACTAAACAAATAAGTATTGCATATCAATGTGTGTATGTGTGTGTGATGCAAATTTAGTAATGTAAACGTGTTGTTTTGTGGTTTAATTGAAACTGTGAATATGTGAAGGAATGGTTGAATTCATGAGTAAAATGGGACATGCTTGTATGTTTTCATTGTAAATCTGATCATTCTTAAAAATTAAGTAAGTAAGGCATGAATGACATGTAACCCAATTAAGCATGTAAGTCTTTAGAGGAAATTTTACAAGGTACAGATGAATCCTTCATTTGGATAGCGACAAGAGAGCCTTGGTGTTTGGAGAAGCCCTCTGTAGGTTTAGGAATTTTAAGTCCTGAAGGATTCACTTGTCTTAGATTGAAATCTTGCAGGACATGCAATTCTTCATCTAAGTACCAAATGGAATGCCTTAGTCGGTTTAAATGTGGATCCCCAAAGCTCTTAAGAATCTGGTAGAACCTTAGAAAAGACCAGAGGAGGAACCTTGAGCGAGTTAAGTCCTAATTTGGAATGACATCATAAAGAATTTATCATTTCAAGCCAGAAGGATTCATAGTCGTCAGATTGGCTTAGTTGAGAGATCCTGACCATTGGTTGAGGGATGTAGTCATCAGGATGGTCAAGCATAAGGTTGTGTTGGGACTCCGACGGGGAGAGATCTTAGCAAACTTTAGTCATTGATCTGTCAGAGAGTAATATCAGTGAGTCTTGGACCGTTGAGACAATTTGTGGGTTCTTCAGATGGAAGGTTGCGGAGAAGCTCGATGACTTGGGAGTCTGAGCTCCATTGATCTAGAGGGAGACACCTAGTGGGATTCTCATCCATTGGATTTTGAGTGAGTCGTTCTAAGGAGAAGAATTCATGAACCCAAACTGGAGAACAGTTGTAAACCCCAAAACACATAGTAACCGTCAGATGAGATGAACGTGGATCATTCGATCCATCGGTGTGTGTGTGGTCAGAAAGAGCTGGTAGGAGTGGTTCATGACACCATAGAAAAAGTGATATGAGGGGGAGGGACTCCGAGAATATAGGAGGAATATTGATTGGTGTGTGGTAGATATCTAATCTCATTCATAGATTTCTTGGGTCACATTTGTTAGTGTGTGGAATGTGCATTTAAGTCTTAGATCGACGAGATCAGAGTCATTGATTCCAACACCGAAGAACCGTTGAATCCCTATGAACACTCTGTCAGAATGACACCACTGGATAGGAGGTTTACCTTGGTGGTTGGGAATTATGATGGGGATGAATCTGAATAACTCCTGACTATTGATCTAGTGGTGGGAAGAACTCTTGATCGTCTGATTGAGGATATAGAAATCCTCAACCCTCATAATGAATCCCGTAGAATAATTTCGCTATGAATAAATGACAATTAGTAAGGAAATAACTATGATAAGATATTTCCTCACCTAAGCATTGATGGGCCCAAGTTCCCATCCCAAGAAAGAAAAATGAGAAAACCAAACATCCCACCAACCTAAGTGAGGTTTAGAAGGTCGGGTG
>SNQJ01S0027420.1:61047-91680 GCA_010110895.2 Picea sitchensis | reverse complement strand
CTGGTGGACGTAGCCCACACTGGGTGAACCACGTAAATCTGTGTCTCTCTTGTATTGTGTATCTTCTGTGTTTTGTTTCCGCATTTGTTTTATTTTATTGCTCCGCGGTCCTGTTTTTCTAACACGATCTTGCCTCCTTCCCATGAAAATCTTGTTGGCACAGGGGTAGACCCAGGGTTTATCTCCAAGAGCGCACCAACAAGCCCTAACTACTGGGCCTTTTGGCAACACCTGTGAAGCAAATGCAGTCTCACCCAAAACATCTATGAGGGGGTTGCAGGACAAAGATGTCTACAACCAGGGGAATATCAAGTGGTTCTTATTACAACAACAACATAACATGCATTTACCATTCAACTAGCTAGATCTATCCTTCACAGCTATAGATATGATCTAATACAATGATGTAGATAACAATATAACAACAACAGAGCTCAAAGAATCAATCACACACACAACAACAGATGTATGTGGTTCACCCTCTCTCTAGGGATACGTCCATAGAACTGTGCTTATGATATATTAAGATAAATCTTACAGTTCTGATCTGCGCTCTTGGCCAGTAGATCCTTTCTCTTCTCTCTCTCCTTCTCCCCTTCCTATGCACCTAGCTGCAGGACTTGATCTTTGCACCCAGCTGAAGATCTTACAATTCCAGAAGGCTCTCTCTCATAGCACTTCTCTCACCCCTAATACAATATTCTCCCAATGAACAATAATCAATAACAAGGAAAATCCACAGTACCGACCCGACCTAGGTCCTCTCGACCTCTATTTATACATTATAATCCCTCACTGACAACCTTAGGTCGAAACCTAGGTGTCAAAAACCCTAATTACCAAAACCCTAGGTGTCTACAACCCTAGGTCAACTTGACCCATTCTTTCCGGGCTTCACTAGCTTGTCTTTCCTTCTTCATCTCACGATGCTCCAAGGCATCTAATGCTGGTTTTTTCCACTTCCTGAGTCATCCTCGGTCCATCTTCCTTGATGATCTGTCATCCTCGATCTCCTCATTCAACGGCTTGCTTTTCCGCACTTCGCTCCATCTTTTCTGTTCTTTTTCTCACTTCGACCCAATGACTGTCACTATGTCTCCCGCAAAGCTCACTTTTTACCTTTTCTTCCTCGTTCTTCACTTCCTTCCATAACCAAGGGCCAACAAATCTCCAAGTAGTTATTCCATCTAACAAATTAAACTAACAACTGTGCTATAAAAGGGGAAAATGTTGTCCACTGATCCAACCAATATTTGAACTGAATTGATCATCCTTTGATGTGAAACTCCTTGCCTGCCAAGTGTCCTTCAAGGAGCATGTAACTGTCATCATGTTTCCAGTTGTTATCTTTGCAATTATCCACATCATTAGTTATTCATAAATATGCTAATTCGACCCCCCTTGATTTCTGGTACCTGTTGGTAGCATCCTTTGGTAGCGCTTTGAGTAGCGAGCCTTTGAAGCGCCTTTACCAAATTTCCTGTGATTCTGTAGCGCAACCTCCAAAATATCAAGTCGAATGAATAGTGCCAAGCCTGTGTGTCTTCTATGAAAAATTCGGCCTCTATCAAAATTTTGGTAGCGCCTTCATGTGTGTCTCTGTCAAACTTTTGGTAGCACCCACCTGTGTGTCTGCATGTAATTTGGCAGCGCCATCATAATTCGCAGCACCTTCACTTCAACGTTGACAGATTTGGTATCACCCTCGGGCAGTTAGTAGCGCCATTAGTCTTAGGCGATTTAGCAACATTATAGGTAGCAGACTTATGGAACATGAAAAATAGACCATTACGTAGCGCCATAGTGCTAAGGAATGTCTGCGCTACTAATGTTGAAGGGATTAATTCTTTGCAAAAAACAAAAACTTTGAACAGTAAGCACTAGAACCCTGTATAGCCTGTATAGGTGGCAGATGTAGTATTTCCTTAATTACTTATCTTTGCAAAAATGGGCCATCTTAAAAAATGGAGATCAACTTTCACCAATTACTTCATTAACCTGACACTCCTTATTGTAGAAGGAGGACTTCCCTTTGGCACAACAGTATGTTTCCCTTTAGCAGTAACAAGCTTCTTCACTGGAACTATGCTCTCCTTGGCTGCTGGTTTCTCCTTTTCCATAGCAACTTCAACCAATAAATTTGATTTTCTTTGAGCCATTTCAGCTTGGAACAGTTGTAGTTCTGCTTTGAGATTTCTATTATGAGATTGAATGTCTCTGTTTTTCCTATAGAGGTTCTTGAGTTGCTTATGAAGAGGCTAGGCTCTTCTTGCTGCAAATCTTGCTAGATCAAGAGTGTGGCTATAGCCATCCATGATTTATTTCATATTAACAATGTCATACATGCCTTCTTCTTTCAAATGAGCGACCTCCTTCCTAGCATCCCTAATTTGCCGGATCAATATTTTGAACGTATGGTTGTTAGGTGGAGCAGTGATGTGAACAATATCAACAAGATTTTTTATGGCTTCCTCTTCCTGCTGCATAGGGATTACTTCTTCTATATCAATAGGCTTCTCAATGCCTTTTCCCTTATCTTTCTTATTCTTTAGAGTGGATACCTTTGGTAGGAACTGTTCTTCAACGACCTCTTTAAGAGTTGATGACCTTGTGAAAGGCAGTCTAGCCTTGGTTCTAGCTATTGAAGGAGATGAATAGAAGTGTAGCTTCTTCCCTTTCTTTGTTGTAGTTTTAGTAAAGGAAGTGACCTCTTCTAACTTTGGTGTAGGAGGGGGTGAAAGGTCTCTCTGTGGAGAATGATAGGCATCCTCCTCAGTTCTTGCAACTTCCTTGATGGCTTATTGATCTTGAATAGGAACTCTGCTCTTTATTTTCTTGCTAGTACCTGTTTGAGCAACACTGGTGGATGGAAAATGACTTGCTATTTGCGACTGAGGAGTAGTTTCTATGTCTAATTTCATGTTAGTAGTGGTAATGAAGTTTTCTCATGAGATATTCTTCTTTCTCAGCTCTTCAGAAACCAACATTCTAATCAATCCAGAATGAAAGATTTTGGTATCCACAACCTTTGACTTGGATTGAACCATGTCTGACATCTTGCCTATGCTCCTTAGCAAATAGAAGGGAATGTTCATTTCATTTTTTCCATTAAACTGCAGTAGAAGCCTTATATGGTACTGGTATAGTGTATTGAACCTCCCTTCACACGTGAAGTACCTCTAAATGATCCTCACTATTTTATCAAATTCTCCACCCAGATGATTTCTTGGCACCCCTTTGGAAAGATTGTTAGTTTGATATTCTAGCTTAAGGAAATCTTTGGCATAGGATGCATCCAAGGCCATGGATTTAAACCAACTCTCACCAGTGATAGGGATGCCTGTAGCAGCTGAAATAAAGGTCTCAGACACCTCAAATTATAGGTCCCATACCTTGGTATTCAGGCCATCAAAATGTAAGGTAAACTTCCTTGTCACCTTAGGATGACCTCTTTGCATATTTTGGCAAAAATTCAGGTAGCCCACCCTTCAAAAAAATTCTCTAGCCATGGGCTCTGCCTCGAATAGATGCATGTCTACAGGCTCATTTCTAACCACATTACCTCCCTTGTGGGACTTCTTCTTCTGAGGAGTCTCCATAGTTTAGGATACAAATATTTAGAGCTATGGAGTGGTGATGACCAAGAAACAAATAGTCAGACCTCAAAAATAATCTGATAGTGAAGAGTGGCTGCCCTTTTCCAGAAAATTTCCCCAAATTTAGACTGATTACTAGCTTAGGAAACAATGGCTGTAAATTTCCCTCCCGTGACTGTGTACATGTATTAAAATTGAGGAATAATCATATGGTGAAGGGATACACTGTAAAGTATTTAAAAACTGGGTCAAAAACTAAAGGCTAAATACCCAAGGCAACTTAGTGTGATAACATTTTTGGCTCCACGGGGGATGGCATGCCCCCTATGGGCTGCCAAGAACAAGTAGATTCAATTCCTTATCCTAGGGCTATGGGGTCAATTATTAAAACAAAAATAAAAGAAAGATGATTTTTGCAATGGCATGAAAATCCACTCATGGATCAATCAAAGTACTTTTTCAGAAAATGCCCATTGATAGGGCTAGCAAAAACTTATTCATCCTCCAAATTCTGCAACTTGAAATTGTTATTAGAGAATACCTCAGAAATTTTGAAGGGACCGATCCATAAGGATTCAAATTTACCGTGCTTTCCTTTGTATTGTTTTGGTGCATCCCACTTGAGCACCAAGTCTCCTAGCTGAAAGTCTTCTTTTTTTACCTTTTGGTCGAAAAACTGCTTGATCTTCTATTGATGATCATGTGCTTTATCCAAAAGCTGATCTCGAGTTTGCTCCACTTCCACTAGCTAATGTATTCTTTTGATCATATCATTTGGCTCTCCTTGGTAGTCTTGAAAGAATTTTTCCATAGGCAAGGCCAGCTGAGAAGGAAATATGGCCTCAACCCCATACACAATCTGGAAAGGAGAAAGACCAAGAGACCTCTTTGTTGTCACTCTGTCATCCCACAAAGAAAATTTGAGATTGGAAACCCATGCTTTCTTGTTGTCCTCTAACAGTCTTTTGATGATCTTTATAAGGCTCTTTTTATAGGAATCTACTAGTCCATTCCCTTGGGGATAGTAGGGAGTCGAGTGAATCAAAATGATTCCAAACTTCTCATAGAACTGTATCAATGGTTTAGCCTTGAAATAAGTTGCATTATTAGTTACAATTATGTTCGGACAACCAAACCTTGCCATAATATCCTTAAGAAAACCAATGATCACTTTGTGAGAAGCATTCCTTGTAGGTATAACTTCTATCCACTTGGTAAAGTAATCCATGGCAATCAAGATCCACCTATGTTGACCACTGGAAGCAGGATGAATTTCCCCAATAAAATATAGACCCCATTGCTGAAAGAGTCCCGAAGCTACCACATGATTTAATGGCAAAGACTTGAGTTGTTACTTTCCAGAGAATTTCTGACACTTAACATAGGCTCTGATCTTAGCACAAACATCGGTGAATAGACTAGGCTAGAAGTATGCATCCCTGAGAATCTTATATGTCGTGGTCCTCTAAAAATGATGCCCCCCACATAAACTATCATGAAAATCAGACATAATCTTTTGGGCTTCTTGTGGGTCTAGGCATCTCAAAGAACTCCTAATGGGTCTTTCCAATACAAGACTTGATCAACAAGGCAGTATTTAATTGATTTGAGTTTTAAGGCTCTCACCTTTTTCTTTTCCATACCATTTGGAGGCTGCAATTTCTATAGAAAAAATATAATGTCCTTGTACTAGCTGCAATCTGCTAAAGTAGGGACGACTTGAGAACCTTTGTTAGTCAATTCAGCCTGTTTATTTTCTGAGCAATTGTTGATGAAATTTACCCCCAAAGCTGAGAAATTGGATTCAACCAGCAGCTTGGCTAAACCTTTGCCTTTAACCAATTTGGTAGGCTTAATATCGAGATCAAATTCAAGGATTTTAGCAATCCACTTTCTCCTTTTACCGTCTATATCACGCTGAATAAGAATTTCCTTTACAGAAGCTGATGGGACATAAGAAATGACTCTTTAATGAAGCACATAAACTCTAAAAGAATTGAGAGCTTTAACCAATGCATAGGCTTGTTTATCCATGATGTCGTATTTTAATTCAACATCTCTCAATGCCCTGCTGGAAAAAGCAATGGGCTTCTCTAAGCCTTCAACGTTCTTCTGCAATAAGACATCTGCTACTGTATCAAATGAAGCAAAAGAAAAAATAAGAAAATCCTTGGATTAGTCTGGGATGATGAGAATATGGGCTTTAGTCAAGGATTTATTTATTTGATCAAAAGAATTACGGGACTCAACAGTCCATTTTTCTTCATTTCCTTTTCTCAACATGGTTGCAATATACTTCACCAACTCAGCAAAATTTGAAACAAACCTTCTCAAAAAATTAATTTTTCCCAAAAAAGATTGAACCTCCTTTTTTGGATCTAGGAAGTGACAAGGTTTGGATAGATTCAAACCTGCTGGAATCAATCCTTACCCCTTCAGCTGACACAATATGCCCCAATAATTTTCCCTCCTTCATGGCAAACAATGATTTTTTGGGTTCAAGGAGAGACCAAATTTTCTGCATTTCAAGAAAACCTTTTTCAAATGATCATAATGTTCTTTATCAGATTGTGATAACATTGTTATGTCATCTAATATATAACTACAAACTTGTCCTTATCTCCAATAAATGTTATGTCCATGGCTCGTTGAAAGGTCACCTTTGCGTTCATCAAACCAAAGGGCATATTAGCGTACATGAATGTACCCCAAGGAGTGGTAAAATTTGTCTTCTCTCTATCTTCTGGCAAGACAAAGATATGATTGTAGCCAAAAAAGCCATCAATCATTGACATCCTGTATGCACATATCACCCTCTGTAATATGTACTCCATCTTGGGCAAAGGGTAATTATCCTTTTTAGAGCTTCTGTTTAGATTCCAGAAATCGACATAAAGTCTAATTTATCCATTATTTTTTCTCACTGGAACCAAGTTGGCCACCCTTTTGGAATAACTCAAAGGAATAATAATGTTAGCATCTAAGAGCGTTTTTACCTCTTTTTCCATCACAGGAAGCAACATAGGATTTATTTGCCTCAACTTTTTCCTAAAAGGTTTGGTCTCTTCCTTTAATGGGATCTTGTGCTCTTTAATGCTTGTGTCATATGTTTTGAGATCTTCATAAGTTCAAGCAAACACGTCAGCAAATTCTTTTAACAACTCAATATTTTCATCCCTCTGCTCCCTTAACAGGCTGCTTGACAACTTGACATATTTTGGATCCTTTTCTGTACCCACATTGAACTCGGTTACATCAGCATCATCAGTTGACACTTTCCCCTTTACTGCCACATCATTTCTGTCAAATAATCCTTCCAAAGGAACTAGTCCTTTTGGAATGTAGTTTCTAGGTAACTTCACAATATGATGATTAACAATTTTATTAAGGAAAACATCAACATGAGGATTATTTTCAGAGTCATTATCCTGATCAATGTGTAATGCAAAAAACTCATCAACGGTCTCAAGGAATTTTTTAATTTCAAGATCATATTCAAACACCTTCCAATGCTTGACATTGTCCGATATAGAAGGTCTGTATTTGAATTCTACATCATACTTGAGTTTAGGTGGTAAGGAGAATCTGAAATTTCTTGCTAATATAGCCAAAGAATCAACCATGGTATTCTCTTCTCTTGGAATAAATGAAATGTTGAAAGCTAAGAAAAAACTGTCCACTAGGTCCCACACTTCATTTCAATAAGATCTAAGCCTAGGGTGCTCAGTTTGATAAACATTTTTTATCTAATCCACAAATACTGATAATTCAACATCCACAAATACTGATAGCTCTTCAATCCCCATGTTTTTGGCAGTCCTCAATCCCAAGACAAGAGCTTCATACTCTGCCACATTACTAGTAGTTTCAAATTCTAGTTTGTATGACAAAGATATAGTCTCTTGATATGGTGAGACAAATACCACTCCAGCACTAGCACCTTCCTTCGAAGAGGCTCCATCAAAGAACATCTTCCAAACAGAGGTGGTTAGAGGAGGCTCCTCACAAAAGGTAACATACTATTTTCTGATTTCAAGAGGAGTTTCAAGAGCATCAGTGAGCTGCAAAATGTTGGATCCCAAATCAGTATCAAGAGAAAAAATAGGATGATTAGTGGGGTTTGATTCGTCACTAATAATGTAATCCAACTGATCTTCCCTATAAAGTCTTATGTGCTCCTCCTCGAACACAAGAATAGTAGCATATGATAGGTCCATTTGTAAGGTTCCCCCAAGTCTTTTTATCCAGGATCTTCACAAGAGCATGCCAAACTTGAAGGGAACATCAACTATCACGATATCCATGACTACACTTTTCATGGGAAGATGAAATAAAGTCACAACCGGATCCTTAATGACCCCTAGGAATTTCACTTTCCTAGAGTCAAAAGAATATAAGTTATGATAGGTCTTTGTGATTTCTAATCCAAGTTCATCCATAACAGTTTTGGGCATGAGGTTGTGGGATGCCCTTGAGTCCATCAAACAATTATGCAACACCTTATCATGTATGTTTAGTGATGTATAGAAGGCAAGGGATGAATCATCTCTATATTCTATCAAAGGACCCAAAATAATTGCTGGTTTTTCATCTTGCAGATTTACTGAATCAATGGCATTTGGAGAAGATTAAGGTTGTAGCATTTTGGAGAGATATTTTTTAAATTCTTCATTTTTTGTCAATTCCAAAAAAGGTACAGGGATCTTGATTTTTTGGATCTCATTCTCAAAAATGAAAGGAGGTGAGGATTTTAGAATCTCTTTGGCTTCAGGGGTAGGATTTCTGATCAATACTGCAGGGTTTTGAGTTTATTTTTCTTTGTTTCCAATTGTCACAGCTTTGGCAGAATTTTCCTTATGGGCTGGCTGATCATAAGCATCAGTATTTTCCTCATTCTTTTTGGATCTCAGATTATATTTATGAGCACATTCTTTTGCTTTCTCTCCCTTGATTAATTCATTTATTTGAATTTCCATCAAGGATTGGTCATATGCAGACTGAGTCAAGTGAGGGGATGGTGAGAAGGCAAAACTTAGGGTCAAAGGCACTGGCATGAGTGATTTTTGCAGAGGTTTATGTAGACTTTATCTCAATAGGAATCTTATTGTACATTTTTTTGAATCTTTTAGAGAAGTCAAAGATATACTCTCCCTCTTTCCTCTTTAGGGATCCAAATTCTGTGATATAATACAAAAAGTCCTTTTTGTCCCCCTAGTGTCTCAAAAAGGCATTGTCTAATTCTTCAATCCTAGTAATGGATCCAGGGGCCAAACCCCTAAACCACTTCCTAGCCTCACCAAAAAGGATTTGGACAAAGACTCTCATCCACACATCCCCATTTTCAATATTTTGATTGTCTCCATAACTGTAGAAGGCAACAAGATGTTCTTCAACAATTATGTCTTCTTGTCCTGTGAATTTGGGCATGTATTTCAAATAATCTCCAGTAGGGAGAGCATTCATTGGCTGAGGTAAGACAAGAGGGGAATATCTTGCATCCACTATGGCATCCATCCTATTTGCAAGGGGGTTAGCACCTGCCATTGGATTCTGGAATCTTGGTGAACAAGGAGGAGAAGGAAACTCGACTGTGTGTAGCTTAGGAGAAAAAGGAAAGTATGAAGGGGGAATTTTAGTTTTCACAGCAGAAGGCTGAGTCTTGGAAGAAGATGGTAAAGTTTGTAAAGGGATGAGGTTTCCTCTTCTTTGGCTGCAAAAATTTTTATAGGAGGAGGGGTAGCAGAGCCTAAAGTAGGAAAATCTTCAAGACTCTCAAGATTGAACCACTTTACAATATCAGGGGAAGAAAGAATTCCAAAGTTTTCTTCTTTCAAATTAGGTTCAAAAGAGGAGTAATCAATAGGAAACTTTTCGAAATCAAGATTCTTAGATACTTCAACAGAAGCTAAAGAAGGATTACTTGATATAACAACTGGAGTATTAAGAGTGGAATCAGGCAACTGACCAGAAGCACTTGTAGTAGCAGCATAAAATATTTCTTGAGAAGATTTTCCTTTGTTGATTATCTTCTCTGGGTCAGCCTCAGGTGGAACCAAAGGTAGTTGTGGATTTGATCTCGTATGTCTACCTTTAGGCACCAGAGCCGAAACAATGGAGTCGCCAGGTGCAATCTGCAATCTTCAAGATATTGAGTTCCAATGCAGCTTCAAAACTAGCAAGATTTTTCATTCAATCCCAAGGAAATGTCTTCAATTTGTTCCCCGACAATGACACCAAGAATGTTAGCATTAGGAATCACCCTCAGATTGCATGGAAGGTAAATCCAGTACCCATCAAATTATGTGTAAATGAAAATTAGTTTTTTAATGGGTCAAATGGATAAGAATCAATATGATAATGTTCTAACTCAGAAAATTGAGCTAGCATGCACGAGCAATCGAGGTCTTGAATAACTTCAATCAGTAAGTGGGAGTAAAAGGTGAATAGAGGGAAGACTTTGGTGAGAAAAATTTAGAGGTTGCTATAAACATCAGGTCAACAAGCAACCTAAGGAAGAAAAACTCTTAACACAAGATCTTCTTGAGTTCAAAGTTTAAGGACACTAAAGAAAAATTATAATAATATTATAATCAAACATCCATCATAATATCACCACAGTAATCCATGTGAATCATTCAAGCATGAATACTTCAGCATCAGAGGTAAATAAGATCTAAAAATAAAGTTGATTTCTATTAACCAAGATGTCTCAAATCAAGTACATAACAAGTTCACAGTAACTTCATCAAGATATTACATCATAAGGGAGCCTATCTCAACCATCCGAACCTACTAAAGAATTTAGACTATATATTTATAACAAAAGGGGAGGCAACAACTGGAGGTGTGAGTTGGCCTCCTTCCCATGAAAATATCCAAGTAGTTATTCCATCTAACAACTTAAACTAACAACTGTTCTATAAAAGGGGAAAATTTTGGCCACTGATCCAACCAAAATTTGAACTGACTTGATCTTCCTTTGATGCACAACTCCTTGCCTGCCAAGTTTCCTTCAGAGAACATGTAACTGTCATCATGATGCCAGTTGTTATTTATGCAATTCTCCACATCATCAGTTATTCATAAAGATGCTAATTCGACCACCTTGATTCTTGGTACCTCTTGGTATCATCCTTTGGTAGCACTCTAAGTAGCGAGACTTTGAAGCGCCTTTACCAAATTTCCTGTGATTCTATAGCGCAACCTCCAAACTAGACAAGTTGAATGAGTAGCGCCAAGCCCGTGTGTCTTCTGTGCAAAATTCAACCTCTGTCAAAATTTTGGTAGCGCCTTCATGTGTGTCTCTGCCAAAATTTTGGTAGCGCCCTGTTGGCCCTTGACCAAGTTTTGAAGAATACTTGGTCATATTTGACCACTTTTTGAATTGCAACTGCTTGCCAAGGAAGGAGCTCAACGCGAAGCGGAAATTAAGGAAGCAAGACCTATTTTTGGGTCCATTTTAGGGTTTTGGGTGGATGTAACGGGAAAGGGATGTCAGCCCATGGGTTTACCCACGCTTAGGCCCATTTTGTAATCTATAAATAGGAAATGTAAATAGAGTATAAGGGAGAGAAAGGTAGTACATCTATGTGATGTATAACTGAAATCTTAGTGCTAGTAACTGGATCTGTGTGATCGGATGTATCTTAGAGTGCTCTGTGCATGAGATTGGAAAGCTAAGTGCAAGTTGTTGTAGTCTTGTGCTGAAGAGCAAGGAATAAGGATCTAGCAAGCTGCGTAGATATTTTGTCCTGTGCGAAGTAAGGGTCATTGAAGCTCTCTGCTGTAACTACTTGAACACGATAATATAAAGAAGACTTTGTGGACGTAGCCCCAGGGTGGGGGTGAACCACAGTAACTGTGTGTATAGTGCTTTGTGCTTCGCTCTAATGTGTGTATCTCTTTCTTGGTTAAGTGCTTGATATGATTAAGTAGATCTAGTTATGCTCCGTGCTGATGATATATGAATGAATGTTAGATATGATATATAAGATGCTTAGTGCTTGATCTATTGAATCTAACCTATATTCCCGTGGCTAAGTACTGAATCATCTTTAGTATAAGTATTCACTGCGATGCTCTGTGCTATCTGCGAAGTACCAGACGGGTTAAATATTGATGAAGGATCTATGCTATGTGCCCTATTAAAGATGTAATCACAGATCAGTGTCGCAGCTAAGGTTGCAAACATCTGAGTCCTCCAACCACCCCTGCCTCTACCTTGGGTGAGACTTCATATGCTTTGTAGGTGTTGCTGAAAGGACCGATAGTTAGGGTTTCGTTGGTGCACTCTTGAGCATTGAACCCTAGGTTTGCCTCTGTGCCAACAAATGGTTCCGTTGCCGGGACAGGAACTGTGATTGCTGGGAACAAAAGAAGAAAAATCTTTGTGCGAACTCAGCCCTGTGCATAGATCTATTGCCCTAGTGTGCAATATTCTACTTGACATATAAAGCTTTGTGCTAAGAAAAAGAGGTCAGATCTGAAGAGAAAAGGATAGATCTTCAAGAAAGAGGTTGATACCGAAGAAAATAAGTGATATATGAACACTCTATGCTTTAAGAAAAGTAAAAGTGGAACTTTCTGAAGGAAAAATGTCAAATCTGCAGAAAAGAGGTAAGATCTGTAAGCTTTGAGCTCTGATAACAGTAATAATAGTCAAAAGTTTTTAGATTTGAAATCTTTGTGATCTGTAGAAGTAACATAAGTGATTTTTTTTGTTTGTTTCTAAAGCATGGATCTAGGTATGTTTGATAGATTATGTCCTAGCTTCAAAACTAGGGCATTAATAGATGAAAGAAAGTTTGATATAAATAGATCTGATAAGTATAGTGATAGATATGTTATACCTATGCATCGAAAGAATGTCTGGACTAAAAAGTGGATGCAGGATCCTACAAAGATTTTTTTGTAGGCTAGCCACCATGATATTGGTGTGCAGTACAAAAGGAGTTGGTGAACATATAAATGAAAGAGAGGATTAACCCTCTGTTATAGTTGCAGAAGACTGGGACATCTTGCTAAGGAATGCCCTGGGAGAAGACCTACTTGCCTCTGTTGTAAGGCTATGGACCATGAAGTATTGGATTTCCCTAGAATGATTGCTAGGCTTGAGAAGATGAAATGGAGAAAGCAAACCCTGAAGGAGATCAAGAGACCAAGATTATAGCAGAAACCCATAAAGAATCAGAAAAGATATTGCTACAGATGAAAGATACCTTGAATGACCACCGACATGTTAGGCTATCAGATATATTCAAAGAAAAGGAGAAAATCGAAGCAAGAATAGGGGACTTTGACATTAACTGTACTCTTGATGAAGAAACACTAATGAACATTATGCCAAAAAGAACTTGGGAAGCTATAGGAAAGCCTTCCATGATCCCTTCCCTAGGAGGAACAATTTTCTTCAGAGGAAAGCTAGTAAAACTATGTGGAAGGCTTGCCCAAATATCTATGATTGTCAATGGAACTTTGACAGAGGAAGACTTTGAGATCATTATATTTTTTGAAGACAACGCCCCGTTTACCATGATCATAGGAAAAACTTGGATTGATAGAGAACAAGCCATACGAAAAGAGGAAGAAACAATTTTGGAACAGAAGACGCAAGAGTTAAAAGACTTTATGACCAGAAGGATCACACACTTGATTGAAGAACCGAAGAGCATATCGCAGATATTTAATATTAGAAACTCCGATGATGAAACTAAGAGAACACTTGAGGATTTGCAGAAGATCAAGTTACCTATTTTTGATATAGAAGAAGTATTATAAAGGAACCCTAGGAAAGGCTGTCAACAACGTGAAGTAACTAAGACCACAGAAGATAAACATCAGAATGGTAAAAGCATTATTGAGATGAAGCTCACAGGGAAGAAGGCTAGGAAGTTAAGAAAGAAAAGGGATAATATTGTAAGGTTACAAGAGGTTCTATAGGACACTTCGCAGCAAGAATAATTGCAGAATTGGAGCTTCGCCAAGATATCAAAACGATGACATAGAGTGCTTTTCCATGACAAAGCAATATAGCCGTTGGAACCGATATACCTGTTCGACCGCTGCTCCGAACGGATCGAAAAGCAGTTATGGGTTACCACTAGACTGTTGGATAGCATCAGAACGGATAGAACAGAGTTAATGAAGGCCCCATGTCCATTGCAAGCAGACCATTGCTAAGATTGCCTACTTAACCCATCACTTCATGCACCGAGAATACTTTTTTCTAACTGAGAATTTGAGCGTGAACCCTAAGATTTACTTACCCTGAGATCATTGCCTTACTATTCATTGTAGTCTCTGAATTCCTTTGCACCCGAGCCAGCTGAACCAAGTTTGTATGTCGGACGAGCTTAGCGTTGCTGAGAAAATTGTTGAAGAATTTCTAATTGATTTAATGACTGAGAGAGTCATGTCAGAACGCGGAATTTCTACATGTGTATAGGCATCGTCCTCGGGTGCACTGCTAGCTTCCCCCTCCACTGTTCGAGCAAGACCATCCCAACCGCCTTCGAAAAGACGTTCTAATCTCGAAAATGACTTCATCGATGTGAAGATGATCCCAAGCATCTTGCCTAAATATATCCCACCACTAAGTGAAATAGTGAATTGAGACACTATACCCAGAGACTTCGACTATGCTGTAGTCACTGCGTACCTCCTGAAAGGGGTGCGCGCAGTTCATGCTGACTAGGAGAAGCTCACCGCACTGAAATTTAGTGATTTCAACCTTGGAGATCGCAAGGTATACAGTATGCTAGCCCCACACAAGTACTTGACTATTACAAAAGGAAAGAACCCCAAGATTGTACCGCAACAATAGACCCATAACCTTGCACAGTAAACCCTCCTCAATGTGATGAAGATTCCACATTTCGGGAGGCATCAAGAAGTAAATGCATGCGTTATATTGTTTTTTTCCTACTACCATGGAGGATACCTATGGTTGGACCACCACATCACTGTGGATCCGATCCTGATCAATTGGATTATTGGGCTAAGCATGCAGGGCCCTGACCCGCAAGAATTTTACCCGGGAAAGACCGCAGATTTCTCTCTCTCTCAAAGAATAAAAGACACATATGGCGATATGGAGAAAGGAATGCAAGGTTACAAGGTATCCTACAAAGAACTGCGCTCTGTGATGATCATAGAAGTGAAGATGGAATATCGTCTCCCACAGCAGGTGACCCAACTGGAAGAAGTAATCCAACAACTTCAACAGGGCATCATAGATCTGGAGCTTCGCACTGTGCTTGAGACACCCCAAGAGATAAGAGATCTAAGAGAGGCCACTGCTCGAAGCGCAGTCGAACGATTAAAAACCTTGGCTTTGAAATGTAGGTAGCTAAGCACTAGAAGAGCCCAGACTTATGAAACCCTCGCAGAGAATCCAGAATTGCAGACATTGGAGGAACAACTCCATGAAGCAAAGAAACATGCAGATGTGCTACAAGCACAGCTGAAGTCAATGACCCCAGTCAAAATAATGAAGACGTTCGTAGAACAACGCACATCCCAACAACAAGTACACACCTGCAAAGTAAATTAATGGAAGTCTCTCAACGACCGCAACCACTCCAAGAGAAGGCATGCCAACTATTCGCCGAACTTGAAAGCCAGGGAGCTGAACTCGAATAGGGTGTCATCACTGCAGAACAACACCTGGAAGGACCACTCAGTGACACAATAATCTAAGAATTTACTGAACAAGAGACTGTCGCACTACAGCAGGTCGAAGCAGCTCAAGCCAAGATCAAGGCGTTTGAAGCAGAATTGGTCAGACCTGAATGACTCGGGATGAGTCACAGGTGAGTGTTGGGGGCCTGTTGTCCCTTGACAAAGTTTTGAAGAATACTTGGTCATATTTGACCACTTTTTGGACTACGACAACTTGCCAAGGAAGGAGTGCAATGCGAAGCGAAAATTAAGGAAGCAAGACCTATTTTTGGGTCCATTTTAGGGTTTTGGGTTGATGTAACGGGAAAGGGATGTCGGCCCATGGGTTTACCCATGCTTAGGCCCATTTTGTAATCTATAAATAGGTAGTGTAAATAGAGTAGAAGGGAGAGAAAGGTAGTACATCTATGTGATGTATAACTGAAATCTTAGTGCTAGTAACTGGATCTGTGTGATCGGATGTATCTTAGAGTGATTTGTGCATGAGATAGGAAAGCTAAGTGAAAGTTGTTGTAGTCTTGTGTTGAAGAGAAAGGAAGAAGGATCTAGCGAGTTGCGCAGATGTTCTGTCCTGTGCAAAGTAAGGGTCATTGAAGCTCTCTGATGTAACTGCTTGACCAAGATAATATAAAGAAGACTTTGTGGACGTAGCCCCAGGGTGGGGGTGAACCACAGTAACTGTGTGTATAGTGCTTTGTGCTTCTCTCTAATGTGTTTATCTCTTTCTTGGCTAAGTGCTTGATATGATTAAGTAGATCTAGTTATGCTCTGTGCTGATGATATATGAATGAATGTTATATATGATATATAAGATGCTTAGTGCATGATCTGTTGAATCTAACCTATATTCCTGTGGCTAAGTATTGAATCATATTTAGTATAATTATTCATTGCGATGCTCTGTGCTATCTGCAAAGTACTAGACAGGTTAAATATTGATGAAGGATCTATGCTAAGTGACCTGATAAAGATATAATCACAGATCAGTGTCACAGCTAAGGTTGCAGACATCTGAGTCCTGCAACCACCCCTACCTCTACCTCGGGTGAGATATCATCTGCTTCACAGGTGTTGCCCAAAGGGCTGGTAGTTAGGGTTTTTTTGGTGTGCTCTTGAGCATTGAACCCTAGGTTTGCCCCTATGTCAACAAATGGTTCCGTTGCCGGGACATGAACTGTGATTGTTGGGAACAAAAGAAGAAAAATCTTTGTGCGAACTAAGCCCTGTGCGTAGATCTGTTTCCCTAGTGCGCAGTATTCTACTTGACCTACAAAGCTTTGTGCCAAGAAAAAGAGGTCAGATCTGAAGGGAAAAGGTCAGATCTGCAAGAAATAGGTTGATACCGAAGAAAATAAGTGATATCTGAATGCTCTATGCTTTAAGAAAAGTAAAAGTGGAACTTTCTGAAGGAAAAAGGTCAGATCTGCAGAAAAGAGGTAAGATCTGTAAGCTTTGTGCTCTGATAACGGTAAGAATAGTCAAAAGTTTTTAGATTTGAAAGCTTTGTGCTCTGTAGAAGTAATATAAGTGAATTTTTTTTTTTGTTTCTTAAGCATGGATCTAGGTATGTTTGATAGATTCTGTCCTAGCTTCAAAACTAGGGAATTAATAGATGAAAGAAAGTTTGATATAAATAGATCTGATAAGTATAGTGATAGATATGTTATACCTATGCATCGAAAGAATGTCTGGACTAACATGTGGATGCAGGATCCTAGAAAGACTTTTTTGCAGGCTAGCCACCATGATCCTGGTGTGTGGTACAGAAGGAGTTGGTGAACATCTAAACGAAAGAGATGATTAACCCTTTGTTATAGTTGCAGAAGACTGAGACATATTTCTAAGGAATTCCCTGGGAGAAGATCTACTTGCCTTTGTTGTAAGGATATGGACCATGAAGTACTGGATTTCCCTAGAATGATTGCTAGGCTTGAGAAGCTAAATATGGAGCAAGCAAACCTTGAAGGAGATCAAGAGACCAAGATTATAGCAGAAACCCAGAAAGAATCAGAAAAGATATTGCTACAGATGAAAGATACCTTGAATGACCATCGACATGTTAGGCTATCAGAGATATTCAAAGAAAAATAGCAAATCGAAGCAAGAATAGGGGACTTTGACATTAACTGTACTCTTGATGAAGAAACACTAGTGAACATTATGCCAGAAAGAACTTGGGAAGATATAGGAAATCTTGCCATGATACCTTCCCTAGGAGGAACAAGTTTCTTCAGAGGAAAGATAGTAAACCTATGTGGAAGGCTCGCCCAGATACCTATGACTATCAATGGAACTTTGATAGAGGAAGACTTTGAGATCATTAAATTTGTTGAAGACAGTGCCCCATTTACCATGCTCATAGGAAAACCTTGGATTGATAGAGAACAAGCTAGACGAAAAGAGGAAGAAAAAGTTTTGGAACGGAAGAAGCAAGAGTTAAAAGACTTTATGACCAGAAGGATCGCACACTTGATTGAAGAATAGAAGAGTAGATCACAAATATTTAATATTAGCAACTCCGATGACAAATCTAAGAGAACACTTGAGGATCCATAGAAGATTGAGTTACCTATTTTTGATACAGAAGAAGTATTATCAAGGAACCCTAGGAAAGACTTTCAACAACGCGAAGTAGCTAAGACCACAGAAGATAAACATCAGAATGGTAAAAGCATTACTGAGATGAAGCTCATGGGGAAGAAGGCTAGGACGTTAAGAAAGAAAAGGGATAATACTGTAAGGTTACAAGAGGTTCTAGAGGACACTTCGTTGCAAGAAGAATTGCAAAATTGGAGCTTCACCGAGATATTAGAACAACGACATAGAGTACTTCGCCATGACGAAGCAATATAGCTGTTGGAACTGATATACCCATTCGACCACTGCTCTGAATGGATCGAAAAGCAGTTATGGGTTACCACTAGACCGTTGGATAGCATCAGAACGGATAGAACGGAGTTAATGAAGGCCCCATGTCCATTGCAAGCAAACTGTTGCTAAGATTTCCTTTTTAACCCATCACGCCACACACCGAGAATAATTTTTGCTAACTGAAAATTTGAGCATGAACCTTGAGATTTAGTTACCCTGAGATCATTTCCTTACTATTCACTATAGTCTCTGAAGTCCTTTGCACCCGAGCCGGCTGACCCAAGTTTGTATGTCGGACGAGCTCAGCGCTGTTGAGAAAATTGTTGAAGAATTTCTAATTGATTTAATGAATGAGAGAGTCATGTCAGAACATGGAATGTCTGCAGGTGTATAGGCATCGTCCTCAGGTGCACTGCCAGCTTCCCCCTCCACTGCTCAAGCATGACCATCCCGACCGCCTTCGGAAAGACGATCTAAGCTTGGAAACGAATTTTCCACTATGAAGATGATCCAAAGCATCTTTCCTAAATATATCCCACCACTTAGCGAAACAGTGAATCAAGAAACTGTACCCAAAGACTTCGACTATGCTGTAGTCACTACGTACCTCTCGAAAGGGGTGCGTGTAGTTCATGCTGACCAGGAGAAGCTCGCCGCGCTGAAATTTAATGATTTCAACCTTGGAGATTGCAAGGTATACAGTATGCTAGCCCTGCACAAGTACTTGACTATTACAAAAGGAAAGAACCCCAAGATTGTACCGCAGCAATGGACCCATAACCTTGTGCAATCAACCCTCCTCAATGTGATGAATATTCCACATTTCGGGAGGCATTAGGAAGTAAATGCATGCATTAGATTGTTGTTGTCCTGCTACCATGGAGGATACCTATGGTTGGACCACCACATCACTGTGGATCCGATCTAGGGAGCTGAACTCGAACATGGTGTCATCACTGCAGAACAACGCCTGGAAGGACCGCTCAGTGACATGGTAATCTAGGAATTTACTGAACAAGAGACTGTCGCACTACAACAGGTCGAAGCAGCTCGAGCCAAGATCGAGGCGTATGAAGCAGAATTGGTCAAACCTGAGTGACTTGGGATGAGTCACAGGTGAGTGTTGGGGGCCTGTTGGCCCTTGACCAAGTTTTGAAGAATAATTGGTCATATTTGACCACTTTTTGGACTATGACAGGTTGCCAACAAAGGAGCGCAACGCAAAGTGGAAATTAAGGAATCAAGACCTATTTTTGGGTCCATTTTAGGGTTTTGGGTTGATGTAACGGGAAAGGGATGTCGGCCTATGGGTTTATCCATGCTTAGGCCCATTTTGTAATCTATAAATAGGCAATGTAAATAGAGTAGAAGGGAGAGAAAGGTAGTAAATCTATGTGATGTATAACTAAAAGCTTAGTGCTAGTAACTGGATCTGTGTGATGGGATGTATCTTAGAGTGATCTATGCATGAGATCGGAAAGCTAAGTGCAAGTTGTTGTAGTCTTGTGTTGAAGATCAAGGAAGAAGGATCTAGCGAGCTGCACAAATCTTTTGTCCTGTGCGAAGTAAGGGTCATTGAAGCTCTGTGCTGTAACTGCTTGACCAAGATAATATAAAGAAGACTTTGTGGACGTAGCCCTAGGGTGAGGGTGAACCACGGTANCTAATGTGTTTATCTCTTTCTTGGCTAAGTGCTTGATATGATTAAGTAGATCTAGTTATGCTCTGTGCTGATGATATATGAATGAATGTTAGATCTGATATATAAGATGCTTAGTGATTGATCTGTTGAATCTAACCTATATTCTTGTGGCTAAGTACTGAATCATATTTAGTATAAGTATTCACTGTGATGCTCTATGCTATCTGCGAAGTACCAGACGGGTTAAATATTGATGAAGGATCTATGCTATGTGCCCTGTTAAATATATAATCATAGATCAGTGTCCCAACTAAGGTTGCAGACATATGAGTCCTGCAACTACCTCTGCCTCTATCTCAGGTGAGACTTCATCTGCTTCACAGGTGTTGCCGAAAGGGCTGGTAGTTAGGGTTTTGTTGGTGCACTCTTGAGCGTTGAACCCTGGGTATTCCCCTGTTCCAACATGCCCACCTATGTGTCTGCGTGTAATTTGGTAGATCCATCATAATTCGTAGCACCATCACTTCAACGTTGACATATTTGGTAGCACCCTTAGGCAGTTAGCAACGTCATTAGTCTTAGGTGATTTAGGAACGTTATAGGTAGCAGACTGATGGAACATGAAAAATAGACTATTCTGTAGCACCATAGTGCTACAGAATGTCTGCGCTACTACTGTTGAAGGGATTAATTATTTTCAAAAACCCAAAACTCTGAACAGTAAGCACTAGAAGCCTGTATAGCCTGTATAGGTGGCAGATGTAGTATTTCCTTAATTACTTATCTTTGCAAAATGGGGCCATCTTAAAAAATGGATCTCACCTTTCACCAATTACTTCATTAACCTGACACTCATTGTAGAAGGAGGAATTCCCTTTGGCACAACAGTATGATTCCCTTTAGCAGTAACAAGCTTCTTCACTAGAACTATGCTCTCCTTGGCTGTTGGTTTCTCCTTTTTCATAGTAGCTTCAACTAATACATTCAATTTTCTTTGAGCCATTTCATCTTGAAACAGTTGCAGTTTCACTTTGAGCTTTATGTTCTGAGATTGAATGCCTCTGTTTTGCCTATAGAGGTTCTTGAGTTGATTATGAAGAGGTTGGGATCTTCTTGCTGCAAATATTGCTAGATCAAGAGTGTGGTTGTAGCCATCCATGAATTCTTTCATATTAACCTTGTCAAACATGAATTTTGCTTTCAAATGATCCACCTCCCTATCATCCCTGAGTTTCCTGATCAATATTTTGAACATTTGGTTGCTAGGTGGAGTAGTGATGTGAACAGTCTCAACAGGGTTTTTTGTGGCTTCCTCTTCCTGCTGCACACGGATTACTTCTTCTATCTCAACAGGATTTTCAATGCCCTTTCCCTTATCATTCTTCTTATTTAGAGTGGAGACCTTTGGTAGGACTTGTTCTTCAACAACCTCTTTAAGAGCAGATGACCTTGTGAAAGGCCTTCTGACCTTGGTGCTAGCTATTGAAGGAGATGGAGAGAAGTGTACCTTCTTCCCTTTCTTTGTTGTAGTTTTAGTAGAGGAAGGGACCTCTTCTAACTCTGGTGCAGGAGGGGATGAAAGGTCTCTCTATGGAGAATGATAGGCCTACTCCTCAGTTCTTGAAACCTCCTTGATGGATTCTTGATCTTGAACATGAACTCTGCCTTTTTTTCCCTTGTTAGTACCTATTTGAGCAACACTGGTGGATGACAAAGGAATTTCTATTTGTGACTGAGGAGTAGTTTCTATGTCCAATTTCATGTGAGCATCGGTAATGAAGTGTTCCCATGAGATATCCTTCTTTATCATCTCTTCATAAACAAACATTCTAATCAACCCAGAATGAAAGATGCTAGTATCCACAACCTTTGACTTGGATTGAACCCTGTTTGACATCTTTCCTATGCTCCTTAGCAAATAGAAGGGAATGTTCATTTCAATTTTTCCAGTAAAATGTAGCAGAAGCCTTATATGGTACTGGTATAGTGTATTGAACCTCCCTTCACACGTGAAGTACCTCTGAATGATCCTCAATATTTTATCAAATTATCCAACCAGATGATTTCTTGGCACCCTTTGGAAAGATTGTCAGTTTGATATTCAGTCTTAAGGAAATCTTTGGCATAGGCTGCATCCAAGGCCATGGATTTAAACTAACTCTCACCAGTGATAGGGATGTCTGTAGCAGCTGAAATAGAGGTCTCATACACCTCAAATTATAGGTCCCCTACCTTGGTCTCCAGGACATCAAAATGTAAGTCAAACTGCCTTGTCACCTCAGGATGACCTCTTTGCATATTTTGGCAGAAAGTGAGGCAGCCCACCCTTCGAAAAACTTCTCTAGCCATGGGCTCTCCCTCGAATAGATGCATGTTTGCAGGCTCAGTTCTAACCACATTACCTCCCTTGTGTGACTTCTTCTTCTGAGGAGTCTCCATAGTTTAGGATAAAAATATTTATAGCTATGGAGTGGTGATGACCAAGAAACAAAAAGTCAGACCTCAAAAAGAATCTGATAGTGAAGAGTGGCTGCCTTTTTCCAGAAAATTTCCACAAATTTAGATTGATTAATAGATTAGGAAACAATGGCTGTAAATTTCCCTCCCTTGACTATCTACAGATATTAAAACTGAGCAATAATCATATGGTGAAAGGATACACCGTAAAGTCTTTAAAAACCAGGTCAAAAATAGTCCAATTGAGAGGTAGAGGAAGCAGGGGAAAAGTCAGCAATGTTTCAATAACATTTCTGAGTAGCACATTGCGCATGTAGGAAAAGAAACTTGCTTGGGTACTAAGAGTTTGAGAGTATGGTGAGAAGATGTCAGGTGATGGTAGTTGCAAGCTTGAGTGGATGAGGCTTATAGGAAAGTGTGAGGGAAAAGATCTCCTCGAATTATGCAGGCAAGATGAATACCAAAACTTTGGGCGATAATTTCTCCTTGAAATTGATATGCAAAGGGGAAAAAACCATGGAATACCTGGATAATAATGAAAACTCAGAGTTTTAGTGAAATATTAGGAGAATATCACGAGAAATTCGGCCTCAGGATCCACCTCGGCATCTGATCTGGTAGCATCGCTGCTAACTGGTCTGAACTAGTAATTTTTTTGTAGCGCAGAGCTTTGAACTTTCAATATTCAAAAACCGTTAGCAAACTCATAAATATGAAACCTCAAAAGAATATTTTAACTAACCATGGCACTGAAAATAAGGAAGATATGACATGAGCACCATAACCACAAATCATGGTAAAATATGATGGACAGGGAGTGTGCTACGGAAACTCCTGATGAGTTGGCAACGCTCCCTTTCAAAAAAAATGATGTGACTAGTAAGCAAAGGACAAAGGGGACAACATGGCAAGGCTACAAAGGCATGAGTGAGGAAAGTGGCATGTCAAGTCAAGATGATCGTGGAGTGATTCGAGCTTAGTGTCAAGTCATGGAGGAGATCAAAAGATAAGTCATGAAAATGGTCCTGGGTCAAAAGTTTTATGTGAGGATCAAAACATAAGTCATGAATTAAGCTTTTATTTATCAAGGGAACCTAAGCAAACACACTTTTAAGGGGATAAATAAAAAATTAAAATCTAAAGGCTTAGGGAAAAAATTAAAACTAAAGGCTAAAGACCCAAGGCAACTTAGTGTGATAACACTCTCCACACACATCATCCCCCAAACCCAGGTTTTACTCCCACAACAGTTCCAATCCTCTAGCTCTCTCTTCCCCACAACCTGAACTACCCAAGGAATGTGCCCCCTTCACTGCTCACAGTCCCTTGGGTTGTATCATTTGTTTAACAGAGTTCCTAGTGCACTCGGTTGGCCAGGAATTCCTCACTTGGGATCCTAGAACTTTCAATTGTTTCACAATTTCTCACAACACCCTTCACAAGGCTCTTGAGATATTTCCTCAACAGGAAGTCGCACCACAAACTTATAGCCCGATTTTATAGGAAAACATGCCTATCTCTTCACAGAAAAAAAAATCCAAAAAATGGATGCCTTAAAGTATACCATGGTTGGTCCTCTTCCCAGCCCTTTGCTCTTCCTTTTTTGCCCAAAAACAACATGCAAAAACAGTCCATATTCTGCATACGAATTTTATCTTCTTCCTTTCTTGCTTGACTCACAATCTTCTCAAGGATGATTGTAATTCATATCATGCTCTCCAATAACTATGGGATGTGACCACTCACACTCACCCTCTTACATGAGTTAAATGATTGGCTTCTCATACACTCAATCAACAAATAGAAGGTTCAACACAAAGATAATAATTCCAGGAATGTGGGTTGGATTAATACCCATGAATAATCCCCCCTTGGACCCCTATATCTCTTATGGAATCATATCCCACCATCGTTCTTCATTCCTTTCGTATCGCAGACAAAAATGATCACTTTTATTAATTATTTCAATGTTCATAAAATGTAATTCGGCCCTCGGCCACATTAAATCAATACAGGCTCTTCACCCAAACACATCGACTCACCAACCTAATTCATATTTATACAATTTCATTACAATTAACGAGGATTAGAACTGAGGATTTTACACAGTACCGCTCAACCATCCTCATATTAACCATGGTAAATCCATTAGCATGATCAATAATAGTTCTTTAAGGATCACATTCATTTATCTATAACTTATACCATTTGAGCTCGAATAGGACTAATTTAAAGGATTTAAATTCACACTCAAGTATATCATCCAAATACCCATAGTATTTATTTTCAAATGCCTCTGGATGTTTGCCACTTCTAGAGGAAACATTAGTGACCTGAAAGACTACAATTATCCCACAATCAAAGGTTTTATTCTTGTCATCCAACTTTTTGATGCAAAATTTATAGCCATTTCACCACATAGCCTTGTGGTGTTTCAACTGCAATATGCCCAACATGTAAAAAATGCATTGTAAATTAATAAACATATTTAGACTTAGTAAATATTTTAAGAAAAAAATAAACCACATAAATTAATATAATGGAAAACAACTAAAAAATGTGGGTAAATATGCTTGCATGTTTATCATTTAAACCATATGCTAAATCAATTTCCCTCTGTGTAATATTCGTATCTTGATTATGATGAGCCTCTTTAACCAATGTAGCCAAACCTTCCCATGATAACCTACCATAAAATTGTATACATTGCTGTATCCATACCTTTATCCAATCAATATTGTTTGTGATGTATAAATGTAGTGCATCCCACTCTCGACTAGCTATATGAAAAAATAACAATTCATCAATAATTAGGTACCATGATAAAGCTTAATAATTCATGGAAGAATAAAAGTTAAATAGGTACGATATATATTAAAATGAATAATCAAAAGTATTATATATCTCTACCATCTAATTACCTTTCACTTTCCACATTCTACCTTTCCCCAATAGTACTTCCCCTTCAAATGTGTTGATGGAGTTGACACCTCAAATGCGAGGCACATTCATATTTGTTGCTAATTTAGCAAGGTATTGACTAATGTACACCAAGCATTGATATACCATATATCCCTCCACCATAGAACGCTCGGTACGTTCTCTTTGTCGAACAAAATCCTTCAATGATTTCAAATTCCACTCCACCATCCACACTGACCTTGTGTGTACAGGGCCACACATTTCAATCTCCTTAACTTGGTGTATGAGGTAGTGTTCTTGTACATTGAAAAATACCGAAGGTAGGTACTTTTTCATTTCACACATTAGCCAAGGAAATTTTCTCCTCCAATACTTTATATATTCCTTATGGATTTATTTAGATGAAAACAACGTACACATGATGCAATAAAATCGCGGGTTTCAATTTTTTTTTATATAGTTTGCAAGTAAAACACATGTCAACAAGTCCTACAACTAACATTTTGGATAGAAATCATTACTTGCTTCATGTATTTTCCAAGATCATATATGATTTATTTTATGTTGTTTTCAAAGATGTCTAGAAGAGATAGAGGTAGAACATACTATAACAAAAATGAATCATTATAAACATTAGAGGTAGAACATACTGTAACAAAAAAGTAAACAAAAAAATATAAAAAATGTGTATACCAATATAGAAATATAACAAAATCATTACCTTAATGAAGGTATTCCATTCAAGAGTGTTTACCCCACCAAATTCACCTTTCTTAGTTAAGATATTACTTATTTTTGAAGAAAATTCCATGGGAATTTAATTTTCCTAATGAAATCTTCTACAACATTGTTTTGCTTATCAATAAATAATTATGGAAGACTATCTCGATCTCCATCGCTATTTGAATGAATCACATTTTTCATTGCATGATTGGCTTCCTCAATGTCACGACAAATTTTGACAATTTTTTCTTTGTTACTCCTTTGATCTAAGATTCTCCATAATATTTATGTTGCATTCTTCCCGATATACATTGTATCGAACAAATGAGTTATTTGTAGGTGCTCATAGTAGGGAAACATATTGAATTGTATAGGGTAACTTTTAATTAATCGTGGAAGTCCATTAATGACTTGATGACCTTTATGAAAAATAAATGAAATTACAACAATAATTGTTTGATACAATAAACAAAATTCAATACAAATAAAAATTGTAAAACAATATATATGATACATAGACTAATTAATTACCTTGACGATTTCTATTATATTCCAACTTCCATAGGTGAGGTGTCATTCTTCATGGTTTTATTCCAGTCTCTTCCTTCAAATGGAAAATATATTTTTTGGTAGTTCGATAACTATGGTTCTTAGGGTGGAAGTGTTATACTCATAAAACACCTCCTTTCCTAAAATTCTTGAATGACGAGGTTTCATCGTAGGACCAAAAAAATATATACCAATTATATACCAAGGAATTATTTAAAAAACATGCATGATAGGTTCATAAAAGTATATACTATTAAAGTGAAGGAGTACATTACATACCACAAAAATGTGTTAGCCTTGGGGCATCATGAATTGTCTATGTAAGTATTCCATGGAATTGAAATTTCTTTTTCCCTATTGGTCTAGAGATGTCGTACATAGTGATGCCATCCCATAAATTTAGTAGCTCATCAACAAGAGGCTCAATATATAAATTCATATTGGTACTTACCTAATTTGATTGGAAATACAAATAATTATTATTTTGTGTGTGTGTGTGTGTGAAATTATGCAATGAACAAGAAAAATGAAATCCTACATTCAAAAAATTATTGTAAGCAAATACTTGGAACAATCATTGCCAACATTGTGTTCTTCCTCTTTATTGACATCCAAGGAGGAAGGTTATTGTTTATAACAAAATAGGACACACTAAGTAAATAGAATTGACCTCTCCAAATGGATTGACACAATTAGCTGCCAATGAAAGCCTAACATTATGAGGTTCTTCTTTAAATATTGGCCATATTTCTTCGATGTTCCTAAAAGCAGAACCATATGCAGAAATTCAAAGAATGCCATCTTCACTTTTGTTCCATGCATGGTAATCCATAAACTGTATTATTCTTTGGCACCTGAATAGTCACTACAAACATGGAATTATGGGAATATGATGTATAACCTTGCAAGACACTTATTTTGTTACTTGATCGATTTGATATCTATTGATTTGAAATTGTGGGAATTTTGTTTCTAATGCATATTGTCCATAATATATAATATGATCATTAGGACATGCATCAATAGCTTGATACTCCATTCCAATATCTTTCATAATGGCAGATAATTCTCGGTATGTGCGAGGTAAATTATTTGATGATGATAAAAAAAATTCACTTAAAAATTTACAACAGAAAATATAACTAGTTAATGTAAATAATATTAATCGTAAATATTGCATCCTTAATTTACACATTAATTAACACTAAAATAGAGAAAAAAAGTAAACCTTTTATGTATAGGTGACGAATTATATTACATACCTTAGGATATGGGTGAGACAAGTGTTTGAAAAACCATGCAATAACTTCAAGTTCACCAACAACAATATAGCTGAGAGAATATTTGTCCTCGAGCCTTCATAAAGGGGTTGTTGTGACTTCTCAATCATAGGTACATCATGAATATAATCAGAATTGTCATCCATTGGAGAAAATGTGTCTTGGATCAATATATTTATACCATCATTCTCAATCGTATTATTGGTGTCATCTTCTTCCATAGGAATAACTTGATCTCCAATATTCTCTCCATCTTCCTCAGTGTGTACAACATGATTTCTATTAATACTTGGAACATTCCCAAGATTTCACTTAGGATGCCCTTTCTTTATAATTACAAACAATAAAATAAAATGAGTGTATGTAACAAATATTAAAAGGATGTAATTCTTTATGAATACAATCAATACAAACACATATAATGAGTAAATTACCAAGGGCGGATATTCATACCCCTCTTCAACGCGCCCAAACTATCTACAATGTCTTTCAGTTGTCGTTATTAAAATTATTCTTCTATTGAAGCCCCTGAATTGAATGCAATGGAAATAACATTTCCTATCACCCTTTACATTCAACTCCACAAATAATGTTTGAAGTCTCATTTCATTTCCTCTAGAGTAATGTTATATTCATTGTAATTAACTATTACAAAAAAATACAATGAAGCAATATAACTACAATATAAAAATATATTCAACCAATTTCACACATGTAAATGCATTTCTATAGACCAAAAAAACACAATACACATGATAGAGAGGAAGATGAGCTATGAACCCATGAAAGGAAGAGGAGCACAAATCACCCTAGTATACAGTCTTTAGGTTTTACAACATATCCAAAATCCTGTAAATTGTAAATTATAAACTACCAACACCATGCATGGATTTTTTTCCTAGGGTGTGCATTTTTCATCATGCCCTGTTTTCATGCATTTTCCCCTTTAATCTTTTTTATGCATTTAGAAGTTATTTTTTAGCCTTTATGCATAGCAGAGGGTTTTTGGTTTCAAAATGCACAAATAAATGTATGAAATGTGTAAAATGATAAAATACAAACTCCATAATTTGAATCACTCAATTCGGAGGTCATATGAGTCCTAGGTGTGCACTTTACAGTAACACAGTTTTACCCTCCATTTTACAAAAAATCTTTAATCTTGATTCAAGGTAGAAGTCCTTTTTCATTTGAAAATGCAATCTCAATGATATAGATAGATTTAGAATGTTATTAAATTCACCCCAAAACTTATATCACTAAATTTTGAGCTATATAGAATCATGGGCATGCATTTCAATTAGGTCACTTTCTACTATTTTGGTCCCTAAATTTAAAAGGTAGATTTTGCTTCTTTTACATAGAAACCACTTTTATGGTGAAAATCTAAATATGTAGACATGTATAAAATTATCTAAGGCACCCTCAAAACTTGAATCACTCAAATTAGAGATGTTTTAAGACCTAGTTGTGCATTTTTATGAAGCCTAGCGTGTATTTTGCACAAGAGAATGAATTATAGTTTAAAATAAAAACAAGTATTTATTAACTGTGAGTGTGCATTTTTAGATGTGGAAACTACAACAAGATTGAATTAGGGTTTTATGCAACAATATAAACCTTAACCCTAATTGTCGATATCATCATATATCGAGAACATTTTCATCTACATATAGCTCAACTTCTTTGACTTCTTCGTCTAACACATCTACCTGCTCATCTACATCATTTTCTACTTAAATATCATCTTGGTCTAGAGATGCCATATTGTAACATCCCACTCTTGTGCACACTGAGCGAAATTGTTCTTTGAGGACACTTGCTTGCAAGCGATCCAAATTATCATACTATTGGTCATTTGATTATGATTATGAGGCATTATGGATATTTTATTTTGTGTGTTCACATAGACAGGTGCTATTGATTGGGTTCTCCTGAGTGTGCAGGACTTCAGATTTCGAGGATGCAGAGGCATCGATGACACCCCTTGGAATCTGGATTGAGTTAGGGAGTGGATTGTTGGGGTTTGATTATTGTTGATATGACTCATGTACATATGATTAGACGCTATGCTGATTGATTATTATTGCTGACATGATTTGTTGATGATGCAAGATGACGATAGCTTGTCGACCAGACTCACATATGGAATAGAGGGGTCATGCACGAGAACTAGAGACTTTGATGGAGAGGTGTGGACATCAACCCTACCACAGCCTACTAGCACTCCCCTTGTGGCTCGAACTATATGTTAATGATTACCTAGTTCGAGAAGACCCAAGATGTCATGAGGGCTGACTACGACAATCACTTACGATGATTCTAAGGGGCACACAATAAGGCAGGGGCCTTATTCATTAGAGGCCCTTAGTCTTCCACAAGATCACCTAGCGGAATATTGACTCCAGGGGTTTTTGATGTCTATCAAGTTATTCAAGAAGTGAGTGGCACCCTTGGAGAACGTAGTGCATCTTGAAGGGCACGTTGCACAAGGAAAATGGAAAGAGGCGAGTGGCACCCTTGGAGCACATAGTGCATCCTGAAGGGCACGTTGCACAAGGAAAGAGGTGAGTGGCACCCTTGGAGAACGTAGTGCGTCCTAAAGGGCACGTCGCGCAAGGAAAATAGAAAAAGACAAGTGGCACCCTTGGAGAACCTAGTGCGTCCTGAAGGGCACGTCACAATTTCAACGGGTAAGTGAATAAACCTAGTCAGCCTTAAAATGAATGACATAATAAGTAATATTTAAAAACAATTACCCTAATAAAAATGTCTCCCAGCCTAGGAAATTAAAATCTAGTTCTAAGTGATACTTGTGGTAAAATAATAATAATAATAATCATAATTAAACATGTGACGAGAAGGGGGTAAGAAATTCAATTACTTTATTAAAATCAAATTACTTTGGGGGATT